>WEIU01010873.1:13751-26841 GCA_013389925.1 Aegithalos caudatus | reverse complement strand
TTGCATGCACAGCCTGGCTTTCTACTGGAAACCTAAAGAAACAATATGCCTGTCATCACCAGAATTGGACTTAACTGCCTGTTTTCATTCTCTTGATTTATGTTCCTTTTGAGTTCATCCCCTCAGAGACTCAGACAGGGAAATCTGTCTCTCCTCTTTCAGGTTATATTTCTTTAAAAAACATTGTAATGTTTTCCTCCTGGAATGTTACGAAACAGCAGCCAGATTCTCAACCGGTTTAAATTGTCCTTCTATGTTGACTATGATAAACTTTGCTAGTTTACATTTGCTGATGATCTGGCCTATGTTTTTTAACTTTCAAAATGCAGAGAGGTTTTTAGGGACCAAAAATCTGTGTTTGACCTTTAAAATTACTTACACACAAATGAAGCAAGAAGAGAAATGCATGTGTTTCTTCTTAATCCCTTACTGCTTTAAAATCTAAACAAGGGCTTTAAAAATACTTAAGGCCAATGTTAAGAACTTTGGTCAGGCTAACAACATTCTCACTTTTTCTATTTTTATTTTTTTTTCTGAGACATTCTTCAATTTAATTTTAGCCAAGGTTAGATCTGTGAGTGCTGAGCTAACTTTGCACTGGGGAATAGAGAAAGTCACACACCAATTAAGACATTTTTGTGTTTTCCTTGTTACTATCTAAGACTGTAAGTCAACAAAACATTAGAGCAGTTGATCCAGAAAAAAATCACAGATAAATTGTAAATTTTTCTAATCATGGTTCTCAACATGAGAAAGAAAACTTCTCAACAACCATGCTGTCTTTCTCTTCCTTAGTTTTCATTACATCAAGTCTTCCAGTTACAATTATATCCTTATACCCCTGGCTTTAGCACCCACCATTCTTCCTTGACAGCGGCAGTGCTGTGTCAGACAATTTTTGTTGCCTCTTAATACAAACTGAGTTGCTTGAGTTGGAGATTTGGGGCTTTCACTTCATTACCTTGTACAGCATTCAAATTCTCCTCCTGGTTTCCAGGTCAACACTGCTTGGCCAGGATCAGTTGTGCCCCAAGTCAATTTTGCCTATGCCTTGTTTTCACACCAGAGTCATCTCTATGCAGAGCAACTTCTGAAGTCCAAAAAGCACAGAATTTTATCACACAAAGTAAGTTAAGGATTACACCCTTACAGTAGTTTTACTGCTACGTGCCTGAAGCTAAGAGAAGCAGGAGTATAATGGCTTGCTACAGTTGGTGATTTTCCAGATGTTGTCATCCTTAGGCAGGACCAAGTGGCTTTTCTTGTTCCAGTAATAGTCAGCCATAACCCTGCTGCTTGCAAGGATGATCCTGCACTTCTCTGATCACTCAGATTCACCCTGTGCTCCTTGTGCTGGGGTAAGGAGGTTGTGTAAATAGTGGGGACCTCCAGCAATGGAAGAAGGAACATGAAGCATGGAAGACCATGTGTTTCCTGGCATAAGCCCTCCCTCCTTCTCCTCCCCTGCAGATGTCTACATTGCAGCCTCATGAGTCCTTTCAGCAGGGTTTTGCTTCCACCCTCTGTAGGGCAATGGAGTATGTCCATTTCTCATATGAAGGTAAATGTTGCTGCTCTAAAGATAAAGGTAGAATTTGGTTTCACTTGCACAGATGAAATTCTCAGCTATTTTTTTTTTTTTTGCCAGCATATATTTCATTTTCTGTGAAGTCAAATCAGAAGACTGTTGACACTCCCATATTGGAGATAGGCTTTATGTGCCTGAATGTGTTGATTCAGTGCAGTAGTGCAGTTTTGAAACTAACTCTTGTTCATCACCACTTGATGCACATTGACTTGGCTATAAAGCAGCTTTTTTTGCACATGTACTAATTGTCATCTGTATGAAATTCGTCCAGAAGCTTTTCTGCGGGAACCTGCAGATATGCTAACACCTAGTAAGGGTCCAAACAACTGATCAGTCCTTGGAGTGGCTATGAATCATGGATGTGATGGAGATGTTCCGTTCAAGGCATCAGACCAGGTCTAGTCTGAAGAATAAGCCCTGAAACACACATTATGTGGCTGTGAGGACACAGTAGCTTCAGTCTGCCAATCTACTGTTTGCTAAATTACATGTTAATGTATGTGTAGGCTTAGATGCCTGAAAAGAGATATATGGGCTCTTCAGACTTTCTATGGAACTAGCCCAGAGGAGGAAGGAGGAAAACTATATAGTCTGTGGTAGACAATGTCTATGGGAATACCTAGAGGCTTATGTTTTATAGAGTTGTTTGGTGCGAATGCATACTTTGTGCCTTCATTTTCTGGGAGCAAAAAGCATTCCACAAAACAGATGCTCTGGTTTTAGATGCTCTTCTTTCATTCCACATTGGGAGCTTAAACTTTGATCAGTTCTCAAACTTGCCAGTGGACATGGAGAGCTCAGAGGCATAGACTCTATGTACCCCTTGAATTTTTTTTATTGGCTGAGCTCAAAGTTATGAAAGTGAAGAAATCCATGTCACAGAATACAAAAGAAAATAAATTCTAAGACAATATTTTATTGACTTCTGCCTGGTTCCTGAATGTCTCTAGTGCTTCACTCCTCAATACCTATATGAATAATGCCGTTTTTCTATTCCTATCTATGGAATAATTATATTTATTGTTATACAAATATATTAACCATACATATCCTGTGTTTGCCTGGTGCTAACAAGACCAGAAGCCTTTTTTCCCCCTAAACAAGCTTACAGAGTTCTGCAGTTTACAGTACTGCAGATTTGAGTGAGACCTTAAAGGTCATTCTAAAATATGTTATTGTTTTTCATTATGACACATCGTAACAGCAAGTTTCATGTGTATCAAAGAGGTATTCAGAAAATCCTCAGCTTCCAGAAAACAAATGTGAATGAAAGACTTCTATATACCCATGAAGTAAGCCACATGTTACTGATACATATTCAGTCTAAAAAAAGAGTCTCATAATTAAGAGTACTGCAAGTAAAAGCAAAATAAAGACTGTTAGATTTTGGCTGAGTCATTCCTGTATTTGGCTAAAGTTACTCTGGATGCAATACTGCTGCATAACTTTTGTGTTGCCTTCCTGTATAAACCATTTATGTGTGTGGAAGTGGCTGTTTCTGCTGTGGTGTGACAGTATGAATGTTCTTCAAGATATAAATGCAAATCACATCATCACCCCTGCCACAGTATACCCAACCTGAGCTTTTGTCATTCCTGGGACTCCAGCTTTCAGCCATAAAAGCCCAAAAGGCTCATCAGTGAGTGCAGTAATTTCTGTGATGAACATATTCTAGCTACTCACCAGCCCAAGCTACTTTGAACAGATAATTATTCAGGAGAACCTGAGACAGATTATTTAATTTACTGTGCTTTATAGGTATCAAGTCTGACCAGATTCACTTTCTGCACAAAGTGACACAAATCCTGAAATGGTATAAAAATGTCATATCCCTAACATGGCTCATGTGTGCAGTTTCTATACAAGTTCTGATTATTTCCCATCCCAGCTCATATATCCTGCACAGCCAATTTTCTGTAGGATTGGGGGTTAAAGGGTATGGACAAGAACATTCCTGTTTTGGCTTCCATTTAACACCACCTTGCTTTGTCTTTTAGCACTCTGCTAAATCCTTTCTGTTCTTATCCAGCTCTCTTCACCTGCTACTTCTCAATGACTTAACACTTGATTTACCCTATACACTTCTGCAGTTCCTTTATACTGATTCTTTCTGATGTATATTTTAATGTGTTCCACCTCTTGTATGATTTGTTTCTGCTTCAGTTGCACCTAATGAAGCAAAATTCATTCCTCCTCTCTTCTTTGTGTATCAGATTAATTGTGTGTTTGATAAGGTTTCTTTCAGTGAGTACTTGCTTCCATGTTTTACTTTTCCTTTTATCTACCTTCCCAGGAGATCAAACCCACACATGCCTGAGTTAGATTTTAAAATATCTGGTTTATTGCCATTGTTTTGTTGCTTTCACTCCATCCCTTCCTTGCTCTATTTAGAGTGGTACTGCAGTATTTTCTGTTCAGTTGCATGCAAATTATTTTTCATTTTCATATTGTCAACAAGTTCCTTTATCTATTATTATTCTTCAAGGCAGTAGCCCCCTAATAGTTCCTTCTATGTTCCAGATAAAAAAGTGAGACTGAGCATATTTCAATATCTTGCTGGAGAGTCTGGAGAACAAAGCTCCTTTCAAATTTTCTCTTAAAGTACTCAAATAGGATATTTTAATCTATGTTATTTGTAAGGACTTCAATATTATTTCTTCTTGAAAGCATAAAGGCAAAACTCAGAATGTAAGTCTTGTTTCTTGAAGCTGGAAATACAAGTGACACATCCAGCTTGCAGAGATGGTGAGTTCCTACTGAGCTTGAGTTTGGCCATGAGTTTTAAATAGTGTTTCTAATGGTTACATATGTATAAGATGAGAACTGGTACACTGGATTGGACTAAAGCTCAGATAGCCCAGTAACATATTTATAGCAGTGCTGAAACTCAATGCATCATAGAAATACAGGATCATTCAGGTTGAAAGGTGTACCAGAAGATCTCTAGTTCAACCTCTGTCTTCTCAGTAGCCTATTAGGTATTGGAAGGAAGGAAGAGTGCTATTAAGTCCATCCTAAGTTTTCTCTTCTCCAGGGGCAAAAAATACAGAACTAAAGAGAACCTACAGTATTAATTCCCTGGAATATTCTCTGGACTTCCAAGAATTTGTGGCTCAGTGCCTAAATTGCTGTGGCAGGGATGATATTTTTTAGTTGCCCTTGATTGTTTTGTCTTTTATTAGCTCTTCAAAAATTTCTGGCATAACAATTCTTATCTCAGCTACATTATCTTGTTTGTTTTTACCTAGCCAATTACAAGTTTTATATGATGATTCCTTTTGTCAAAGTAAGATGGTACAGTCTATTCAGTTGCATACAGGTGCTTTCTATTTTCTTCTTAATGCTTTTAAACATTGTTTTTCCTGGCAGCTACTGAGTATCGAGCACAGAAATATCTACATCCTTGAACTCATTCCTGCAGGGTCCATCAACATTCTTTGTCTTCTCTGGTGCAGTACTTCACTGAATTTTGTCTGCCATTTTAACATGCATTCATTGTGTCTCATGCTTTCCTTCTACATTACATTGCTAATGCTTATTTTCACTCTCCTTCAACAATGTAGTCACATGAAATACAGTACTGATATTTTCTAAAAGTTTGAGCAGCACTATCTCAGCACACATATAGCTAGACCTTCTTCCAAGGATCAAATTGATCCTACACTGTTTTCTATCTTTATCTTGTCTTTAATTCGTGTGTAAATATTCACTCTTATTCTATATCCCCACAAAAGCTTTTGATGGAGCACATCATTCAATGATTTTTGGAAATTCAGGTAGACTGCAGTAGCTGTGTGGTTTAACCCCATTACAACTAAGTCCCATGCAGCCACTTGCTCACTCCTCACCCCCCATAAAATGAAGGGGAAGAGGACTGAAAGGATAAAAGTGAGAAAAGACATGGGTTGAGTTAAGAACAGCTTAATAATAATAATAATAATAGTGGAAAATAACAAAGAGACATAAACCCCAAGACAGAGAAGAGATGGAAATTATAACAATTTCTTACCAAACAACCAACTCCCATTCAGTCCCCAAGCAGCCGCGCCCAGATCAAACCTTCCCACGTTTTTTTATGCTAAGCTTGATGCCACAGGTTGTGGAATATCCTTCTGCTCAGTGTGGTCCATTGTTTCAGCTGCACCCTTCCCAGATTCTTGAGTACCCCAGGCCTCCTTGCTGCTGGGGCAGTATCAGGAGAAGAAAATGCCCTGCTGTTGCTCAGCAATAGCTAAAAGATTCCTGAGTTATTGACACCTTTTCCAGCACAAATCTAAATGCAGGCCCATACTAGCTACAATGGAGAAAATTAACTCTGTCCTAGTAGCACAAGCTACAGGTCACCCATGAACATGCTTGTTATCCCCTTCGTAGAATGCCAAGGAGGCCTGTAAGGAAAAGCCTCCCTTTCCAAGAGTGCCTTGAGCTCTTCTGCACTATGTTGTATTTGTTCATGTGTCTGCTGATTCTGTTTATTGCTGTATTTACCAGCAATTTCAGAGAATTACTTGGGTTGGAAGGAGCCAATAAGATCATGTAATTCCAACCCCTCTGCCATGGGACAGGCAATTTCCACTAGACTGAGTTATTCAGAGTGCCATCCAGCCTAGACTGGAACACTTGCAGGTGTGGGGAATCCACAGTTTCTTTGGGTAGCCTGTTCCAGTGTCTCACCACACCCAGTAAAGAATTTCTTCCTGACATCTAATCTAAACCTACTCTCTTTCAGGTTGAAGCTATTCCCCCTTGCCCTCAGTACACCCCCATCCAAAAAAGTTTCTCTCTACCTTTCTTTTAGGCTCCCCTCAGGTATTGTTGGGCTACAATGAGGTCACCTTGGAAGCTTTGTCTTTTCCAGACTGAACAATCACAATTGTCTTAATCCCTCCTCACAGGAGAGGTGAGGCTCTATCCCTCTTATCATCTTGGTGACTTCCTCTGGACTCACTCTAACAAGTCCTTGTCCTTCCTATGCTGGGTCCCCAGAGCTGATGCAGCACTGCAGGTGGGGTCTCACCAGAGCAGGGCAGAGGGGCAGAATTCCCTCCCTCCTCTGCTGCCCATGCTGCTTTGGATGCAGCCCAGGACACGTTTGGCTTTCTGGGCTGAGTGCACGCTGCTGGGTCATGTCCAGCCTCTCATCCACCTGCACCCCCAAATCCTCAGCAGGGCTGCTCTCCATCTGTTCATTCCCCAGCCTAGACTGAGAGCAGGGGTTGCCCTGACCCAGGTGCAGCACCTTGCACTTGGTCTGGTTAGACCTCATGAGATTCCCATGGGCACATTTCTCAAGTTTGTCCAGGTCCCTCTGGATGGCCTCCCACCCTTCAGGTGTGTCAACAGCACTAGTCCAACTTGTCTAGTGAAAATTATAAGCTTATTAGTCATTAGCTCATTGGCTCTGTCATGGAACCCATTTCAAAAAATGGTATCACATCTGCTCCCTTCCAGTCTACAGGCATTCAGACATTTCTAATTCAAGTGTTGTACATCACACTTACTGGCTGAACTATTTTATTCTTGAGCTCCTTGGTGAATGACACTAGGTCCTGGCTGCTATAATTCTTTTTACATATTCCTTCCATAGATAGCACTTAAATATTAGTCAGTCAGCTCTTCAATGAGTTCTCAGTAAAGAAGTTCTGGTCTGAGAGTCTTTTCATGTATATCCACAGTAAACAAAAAAAAATAAAGGTTCAATTTTGTTTCTTTTTTTACTGGCCCTGTCTTCCCTCAGTACTTCTTTTATCCTTTGAATATCTGCTGGCTCTTGACTCTCTGACAGATTTCCTGTGCCTGATATATTTTAAAAAATGTTTATTATTGTTTTTTTGCAATTGTTTTTTCCAGTGGTCTTCTGGTTTGCCTTAGTCTGTTTTTATATTTAACCTGCCAAAGTTTCATCCTCTCTAGTTGTCATATTTGGACACCACTTCAACATTTTCAAACTTGCCTTCTTGCATTTGCTAATCTTTCTTGTACTGTTGTTTAGCCATTCTGGCTTCCTTTAGCTTTTCTCAAATCTTTCATGACAGGAAGTATGCATATCCTTTTTACCTTCAATGTAGTCTCTAAACTGTGTTCATTCTGCTGGCAAGGGATTTAACTCATTTAGTCAGCTTTTTATCATCTTTTAGCTACCCTCTTTAGCATATTTTTAACAGGCTTCCTTACTCTTAAGTAATTCTTTTTGAAGTTGACTGCAATCATTATTTTTCTACTTTGTTTAGTTTAATTTTGTTGTTGTTGCCAACGCTTTAAAGCATATTGTGGTCACTTTCACAGAGTTGCTCTTTGTCAGTAAATCATGATAAATATAGCTGAGATGAATTGAAATATAACATACCTCCAGAGGATAAAAACACACCAAATTTTTGTCAAGTTTCCTAAGTACAATTATTTCTCCTATAACTTTTCCTAGAATTCTTCATTTTGGACTCCAACTTCACTTTAAGCTCCAGGCTAGAGACAGGGTGAACAATACTATGTAGTGCAATCTACTGCATCAGCATCTGTTTAAGAGCGTAAGTGGAGCAGACAGGAAATTATTTTTAAAATGTTTTAGTATATCTGGTTAGATGCTGTTGCAGAAGCATCCTGCCTATGTCTTGGCACAGTAGTATGCTAATAAATGGCAGACTGGCAGAATAAAAAAAGGCTGCTTGGACCCTAGGGATTCGTTTAACCTGGAGGAATCTTCATGAGACTCTTTAAAACACAGTTATAGCCCTCTTGTTTCACCACACTCAATCTCACTAATATGATTTAAATGTAATTAACAGCATATGTTCAAAGTACATAAAAAGAGTGTACATATCTCAAATGGATTGATCATATCTACCTTTACCCTCACTTTATATATCTTTTCTTGTCTTCCATAACTGACTTGAAATAACCTGCTGAATTTACTCAAGCAAGCAATGTGTTATCCCTCAAATTTCACCATTGTCTCAAATCAACCAAAAAACAGTTGTACTAATAATTCTGGCCACCCATGACTATTTTTTTCAATATGGGATGCGATTCACTGGTCATTGAACATATGGTACAGAGTACCTCCACTTATTTTCTTGCTGTTTCTTGCAGAATTAATAACTCCTACTATTTTTCTTTAAAACGTAAGCTGCACAGCTTCATCTTTTCTGTTCCAAATAAAATAAAATCCTCATAGGTATTTTAATGCTTTTCTCATACTATTAGTCTAAGAAGTTTCTTCTTCAGCTAATCAAATTATACTTACATATTTTTAACACGTATTATTCAGCCCTGGTGGTGTCCTTGCTTTAATAGCCCTGTATAACCCCAGGAATAAATAAATGATAGAGTATTCAAATTAAAATGTATCAGACATTTGATTTGGAGGACTTTAAGCATGAGCATAAGGCTGCAACATAATTTTTAAGTTAATCTCTACTGGCATTGCCAGGATTCTATTTGTCCAGTCCAGCTCCATACTACATTTCATGTCAGCATTTGCAGTCATCAGATTCCTTAAAAAAGCAAAAAATAATACTCTGTTCAAAAATTTGGGGGGTTTTATTTAAAGGATTTAATTTTATCTTGTGCTGGCTTTCAGATCACCATGGAGCTAGAAAATAATGGGAACTGGTGGTAAACTCAGAGGAAGAAACAGTAAAAGCAGAAGTTTCTGAAGTTATGTATCCAACATATACAGATTTTGACTTCACTGTTAGCAAGATCTTTGTGACAGTGAATATTAGCAGAACATTTGAGATTGTTAACTGCTGTCTTCCAAGGCACGATCTATCTGTATTTAATGGCAGCCTCTACAAAGGAAAAGAACCTGAAACAACAACAAAAAAAATCTGATTTGTTATAGTGATTGTGGTAGAAAATTGCATTTGAAACGTGGAGAGATATATTTTTTGACAAGAAGAGGAGAGGACTAAACAAGGGTTTTCAAGAGTACCTTGCTCTCAATTACAGTTTTTCCTACCTGCTTAATAAAACTGTAATTTTTGCCAATTTCTCCATTATCTCACAATTTTGACAACTGCTATATTCAGTGAGACACCACAGTTATTTTCCCTGTATCCACAGTTGGCAGAAGACATTTTAGAATAAATCTGGGTGAAGGGATTGGCACTACTGTGTTTTTACACTACATGTTGTATTTTTAGGAAAGAAAGAATGAGAACATTTTCTTTCAAAGAAAGGGAAAGCTATGAGAAAATTGCACACCAGAAGTTGTGCAATTCAGATGATTATGAAATCTTCACATTTTTGTCCAGGATGTGATGTATTTAGCTGCCAAGTCTGGAAATTATGCCTTTTTGTCACAGAGGAGACTAACTCCCTATTTACCACAGAAACTATCCCACAATGTACTTCAGAAAATAGAGACCGTTTACTAAAATTGAAAGCTCAGAGAGTAGATATCAGATCTCTCTTATTTCTCATCATGCACTATCTTTGCAATTGCATATGACAGTCCCCTGAGTATTATTTTAATTTATTGCCTATTGAATCTGCCCCTTCTCTTTTTATGTTAAAAATAAAAATCATTAATTCTTTTATGTCTCCAGTTTCAGTGGTTGGACCACATTTGATCAGAGCCTATTGCAGATGCAGCTACTTATCAACAACAGATCATACTTGAGAGGAGAGTTTGCAAAAAATTCCTCCTTTCCACTAACCCCTCACAGGAAGGAGTAATAATATATGTTGCCCTGCTCTTAGAGGGTGATTCCTCTGTCTTTCTTGATGAATGGGGCTTCAGCTGAATGACATTCTAGTGACTGAAGAAGGCATGAACTGGTTGCATTTAAAACACTGTTGTCTGTACAGCACCTCTGGTTGAAGTATGGAGCCGTTAGATGACAAACCTGAGTACAAAATCATTACTTGCTAGTTCATAGTGTGGGTAGCTGGATGACTGCTCAGCTTTGTCTTCTTCCAATCCCAAATACTTTGAATTGGATCTTCATGTGTGGTGAAGACAGAATATAAATCTTTAATTTATTGATATCTTCCTTTCTTTTCTTTTTTTTAGCTATAATAAAACAGATTGCTTTAACCTCTTGATTGTAGAATTGGAAATTCACATTAGAGAGCAGTTTGCCATCAAGATGTCTATGGGAAACATTTCAAATACTTTAGTTTGATTACCTTGATTGTTTACCCCAAAGGTACTGTAATCTCCTACAATGTTAGTTTGCAATGTAATGCCAGAAATTAAAAACCTTTTCGTTTTCAGCTAAGCTGTCTTCCTGGTACTTCTTTTATGATTGCAGTGAAGGGAGTCAGAGGGAGTTAAAAGGGAAAAAATGGGGAGATGCATTAAAATACTTCAAATATCTTAACAGGATTCAATTAATTTTATTTTGGAAGCAGGACAAAATGGACAATAGAAGACACAATATTTTTTAATACACCCATGAATTCTAAATTGTAACAAACAACAAGATTTCTAAAATTTTAATCAGTAAAAAATAAAGATTTTTTTTCTTATTTTATTGCATTAATCCTGCTAACCTCAGAAGGAATTTCTTTGCCTTATTTCTCTGAAAAGAAAGAAAGTGGCATGGGGATTTTAAGGAAGTAGCTTGAGTGCTAGTGCATAGAGTTTGCGGTGACCAGAGAGACAGGAGCCTGGTAGATTGGAAGTGAGAGTCCTGATATGTTTGGAAGAGAAAAAGAGCTGAAAGAGAAGGGTTTAGTCCTTGTGAAAAGCAATTTTACAGCCTGCTGATTGTGTGAACAATCTTCCTAGTGAGCTTATATCATACCTAGAGACCCATCTCTACCTGTGATGTCATCCCAGACTGAGACATGGAAAACATTGAAAATGTAATTAAAAATAAAGGGTGTTGTGAATTTAGCTAATGAGATGTAACACTAGAGCGTGTTCATTTGGGGTTTTTTTCTAATTAAGGATAAAATCTTGTTCTAAAATTTAAGTTCTGGATTCCCTGATGTTACCATCGGATTATACTGACAATAGTTATGGTTATTTACCTAACCATCTTTAAGGAATTGGTAATTGTATTGACAATACAGAGACCTGGAAACTGGTGTTAGAGAGATTTGTAATTAAAAATAGACTGTAAAAACAACACACTTACTCTCTACATCTAATTTCCACATATTAGAAACTAATGCTTATTTCAATATCAAAGCTGGTTTTTATGTATTTCTAGTATGTGTTGCTGCACAAGTATCTGGTTTGTAAATTCAATTATAGATATTTGAAGAAAAATCACATATATTACATTTTGTAATTTCCTCTTCCCTCCACATGTAGCTTTTCTGCAATTATAAACACTTCTATATAGGGGCTATGGATTGGGATGGCACCCCAGGCTGTAGTGCTGTGTGAGGACAGCCAAGGCAGCTCTGAGGATAATGCATCATTCTGGCATGATGCTCAGGGGAGTTAAATCTCTGACATACAAACTACAGTGAATTTCACTGGATCTTGTGTCTGTGGCTAAGTATGTTCTGATTCTTGTTTACAGCTAGCTCATGTGCGACATCAGCATACTACCATCTGTTTTGTATGTCAGACTTTTTTTCTGTATTTGTTCTGGACACTTGGACATCTCGTTGAGATCTAATTGGATCAGGGAAATGAGCATACTCATATTTGATATTTATCTTGTCTATTGTGACAAAAAAATTAATTCATGTTACACTGTGAAATTCTGGGATTATTTAAACCTAAATATGTCCCTGAAATTACTGGTATTTAGATTAAAATTTTGTCACTGGAACCTCTAAGTCTAGCCTAAGACTTAAGCTGTTGGCTTAAGCCTGTTGAATATATTTCAATGGATATATTTCTACTAACTTCAGGTCACTTTTGTGCCAGGTCTTTGATATACACATGAGAAAGCCCACAGTGTGACATTACAGAATGTGTATGCAAGTTTGGCAGAATTACAAGAACAATTATTATTTGTGAACTGAACAGATACAAGACACACACACAAAAAAATTGAAGCACGATGCCAGTTCAACAGTTTATTTTTTAAGATCATAATCTAATTTTAAAACCATATATCTACCTTTGCGATTGGATAGGAATGAAGATAGTCCTTTCATGTGCAGATGTAAGAGGTGATTTTTAACAGCTTCTGTCATTAACTTTCTTTTGGAAAGTCTAGATTAAGATTCCTGATGTTGTCAGTGTAGGGAATTACTTCATTTCCTTCCTCCTAAAACAATAATGAGAAAAATATTATATATAACCTTTCTGTGTTGGAGAGGAGGAGGAAGTTACACCTATTAGAAGTGTAATGAATAATATAATCATCCTTGGCTGTTCTACCCTGGATATGACTTCAGGGACAGAAAACTGTAAAAGCAGTTATGACTCTCCTTTGGCCATCTGAGAGATTAAAACAATATTTAGTTCTATCTCTGTTACCCTGTTGTTCAAATAGAGCCATGCTTTTTGCAGCAAAACTAAAGGAAACCTTTAAGATGCATACTAGCATTTACTGTGTAGCCATCAGAGTTCTGTTGCTAGAACTGAACCAC
>WEIU01010869.1:120519-183733 GCA_013389925.1 Aegithalos caudatus | reverse complement strand
CTTGCCTCATAAAAATATTCTGAGACGATAACAGGAATAATAAATGCTATGGAGATCTGAAAGCTTGCAAATTGTGACTATAAAATATATGTTATGTGTGCTCATGGTCTGCATTTACACAGAAGACCACAAATTTTGTGTGTGCTGCTTGCTAAGACAGCATTACAATAAGTCCTTTAAGAAATAAAAGTTCGTTTAATGGACAATAAATTTAGAAGGAAAAAAATAGCTGTAGTCAAAGACCAACAAAGTTCAGGTTTTACATCCTTATGTTTTNATACCCATGTTCCCATACTTTTTAAAAAGCTATTAACATTTTCCCTGTCGAACAGTGTGGCTCATAAATCTCTATTCCAAGTTCTGCAAGCCCATGGATGTGTATGTAAAAGCAGTCTACTGGAGAGATGTGCAACTGGAGGAAATCAGTGCTGCTTACTTATTTCTAGAGTGATGGGAAGGACTTTTTCCCTTCAGCTTTTTCAGTGAGGCAACTCACCTTTATCAATGAAATTAAATAATGGCGGGGGGGAGTTATTTATTAAAAACTGTATTTGGTCTTCTGAGCTTTATTTAGCAGTCAGTGAGGTAGACAACTAATGTTGGAGTATATGTTTCATGTTTTATAGTTTCTGAAGGCACAGAGCTGTTCATGAGGGATTTAAGTTTCAAGTATGGGTGTTGGAAGTAGTCGTGTACAGGACCCAATTCAGACAAATAGTTAAGGCTGAGTTTAAATTCATCCTTACTAAGAATAACAGTAGAACAGTGGAACACATTTATTTGTTTAAAATGTGTTAAAGTTGGAATAGATTAATCAGGCTTGTGTGGTATCTGCTATCCTGCATAAAGATAGATGCTAAATAAGATGGGTAGATGAGGCTTGAACATCAGTGATGCTCTGGCAGTGCACTGTGATTTGGCATGTAGGTCTTTTGGTTTTGTAGGATAAGAGCTGCTGTATAAAGTCAGACTAAAAATCATCCCAGCTCTGTAGCCTGTGTCTGACCACGTAGTTGCTGACCCACTGCGGTATTTGGTGGCAAGGAAGAAGTATTATGAAAAAGTAGAAATGTCTACCTGTAGATATTTTGAGCAAAGGTATGGGGCTGGCATATGCTTATTTACTCTACCTGTCTTAGTGTTGGCAAATGACCTTGCAAACACTAAAGTGACACTAAGAATATGAAAAATTTTTCTGGTAGGTACTGGTTGTCCATTTCTAATACTGTTCGTATGGTACAGGATGACCCTTTTCCAACCAAAGCCAACTAATGTACTCTTTTGCTTTTAATTATGGCAATTGACTTTGAGTTCAAATAAATGTTGTTACTGCTGTGATTCCTAGGTTACCATCTTCTAATTATCCCAGTCTGAAAAGCACTTGAGTCTTTTGACACTCCCTTAATTTTAAGTGGAGGCTAAAATTCCAGGGACATCCATGGAATTTTGGTAGATAGGAGCCAAGCCCAGCTGTTTCTTTTTATTATGTTCCTGAATAATATCCATTGCTTTCTGCAGGGGTGGAGAGATCATGTCTAGCAGAGAGCAGGAAATAAGACAGGCAAGACTAAGGGATATAAAAAATTAATAGAGCTATAGCCCCAAAGAGGACATAAATACTCTTGTCAGGGTAGAAAAGAGTTTGGGATAAACAAAACAAAGCTAAGCCAAACAAGATTAAATGTTAGATAAGTTAAATAATTCACCAGTTAAATTCATCCCTCAAATACAGAGGTTTAAAATAATTGTTAGAACAGATGCTTCTAAGCTTTATATTGAGATCAGTTCTGGGTAATTTAAACTTATTTCACGGGATGTATATATAGCACATAAGATGCATTGTTTATATTAAAGGCTTTATTAAAAATTATTTGAGACTTAGAAAACATTATCAAAACAGTCTCACAACATGTATGTTACACTCTGGATGAATCTGTTTGTTAGTCAACTGAAAAACTGTAAATCAGTGTTAATGAGGTCAGAAGAAAATGAAAACTAAATAAATTCAAAAGTTTCAAGGAGCAGGTGAAGTGAAAATGAATTATGCTCTTACTCATTTTCTGCACCTTATTCTCTTGCTAGTTCTTAGGTGAAGTGATTTAAGTCTGTTGTGTCTGAGAAAACACTTAAAATGTGTCCTTTTTGAAAAATATGTCTATAGCTTGCATTATGGTCTTATGACATTTTGAAATAGATGGAGCACTCTCACTGTTAAAGATTCTTTAAGGCTCTTTTCAAATCCCTAAAAGTCAATTCTCCAGATTCAGGCCAGTGCTATCAAGAGTGGGAATAAATCAGAGAGTTGGAATTTATGTCTCAAACTCTCAGGAGGGGAAATTCTCCCAAGAAACTCTTCATGTGACAGGTTTTAGCTCCACAATGTTTTCTGCATCCTGGCATAATTCCCTTTGTAATGAACAGAAGAAAAGGCAGAAGGAGTTTTAGTATCAGATTTTCAATATCGAGGAGTATTTTTAATCTAACCCATATCCAGTTGCAAAAAATACTACTCCATATAAAACCATGGAAAAGCTGCCTTTTAAGACATGTCCTAGAATTTCATTTAGCCTTAGCATCACTCATTATGCTGAAAGAGACAGGAAACATATCAAAGAAATTATATGAACAAAAGTATCATATGATACATATCCAGCTGTTCCTCTAGTCCCACCACCATAATGAGATTACTACTGCAAATAAGAGTTGGTGGGATGAAGTCTATTATTATTCTAGAATAAAGATTGCTCAGTCTTTGTGAAATTAGCATCCATATTGACAAATTATACAGAACTGGCAAGCAGCATCTCATTTACATGTAAACTGTCTTTACTTTTCCAGGCAAAATAAATACTTCTAGGGTCAGACACTTATGCTAGAAATTGTCATCGCTCCAATTCCATTTTACATCACTGAGGACTTGCTCCCCTGCCAACAACAGAGTTAAGTAAATGAATGAATTTAACTGTTATCTGAGTTCATTTAATAATAGCAGGTCTACAGTTCAGAAACTAATCCTTCACCTCCAGGATAGCCATGGGCACTGCTGCAGACAATATTTTCAGGCTTTCCACTGCAAGACTTGCTTTAAAATTTTGCAGTTGAAAATACTTTCACTTCTCCTGACAACCTGCCTATTCATTTTATTATTGTCATTGTTTCCCTCAGGCTCTGCCAAGAAGTTTGCACTTGCAGTTTGATCAAATTACATGCTTTTCCTTGATGTGAACATGCAAAACATCACTGCACTTTGCTCAGGAAATGATAACAGATTACACAATGTCCCATGTTTACGTCACTGATTTGAATCCTGTCCAAGCCACTGGTGACTGACAGTCATCCTTAAATAACCCTTATGAAACTGGAGAGAGTCTTAATCATTTTAATTTTATAAATGAAGTATTTCTTGAACGTGAATGAGGAAAATCTAAAAATTGACATGGCTGAATATAGCATAGTTGAGCTGCAGCTGAGCTTGAGTGGAAAGAAAAATATTTCCAGCAGTTGAACTGTAAGGCAGCACTTGATTGACAGTGACATCTCAAAATGGTTGAGGAACAGACATTTCTTCTTCTTGTGTTTTAATTCACCGAATGAAAGCCTTAGTTCTTCTCCCAGTCACCATGATGATGATAATATTAGTACTCATTAGGAATCTAAACACAACATTGATAATCATAATAATGCTATCACATAATAAATAGCAGAGGTAGTAATTTACATTAAAACTGCTAATATCAATTGCCTCTAATAATGAAAGTGTCTAAGTAAGCATGCCAATAATAGGCTTCTCCACCCCCTTTTAAGAAGCTCCAAAGAGAAATAAACCCAGTATATCCTAGCTGCTTTTACATCAAGCTTTGAAGTAAGACCATCAACTCTAAGCACACAAAGCAGTTACGTGACAAAAATGCAGTCAAAAAATCATTTGAGGTCTTGTTTGAATGATTTAGTGTGTCCATACAAAAACAAAAACCCAGCAAAACAAAAAAATCAACATTTTGTAAATTTGTGTTCCCTTCCTATGATTCTACGTTTCTTACATTACTACTCATTTGGTGCTGAATCATGATTTTCTTCAGTTTTATGAATACTGACCCCTGGGGTTTTTTTCTCTATCAATATTAGTATTTTTAGGATGTGGACGACAGAGTTTAGTCAATATTGCTGTGTTAAAATAGAAGCACTGTCAAAAATTCTTCAGATTTATTTGGTTTCATATTCAAATTAATCAACTTGATATGATTAATAATCTTTGATAATCACACAGAATTCTCCCAGGTAATTCAGTATGTAAATGATATTTTTCATATCAGATCATTATTTCTGCTAGTGCGTATTATTTGGGATTTCATATATTATGATGGATCATGATTCTGCTAGGAAAGGCATATGGCTTTTTGCCAAAATTACCACTGTTCTTGGAAACTTGCAGAAATTTTCATGGTCTCCAAAGTAATTGATGACATTCATTTTGAGGTACAGATGTAATAGATATCATCTTGTGTAGGTCAGGAATTTATGCGTTAAACACATCTACATCACATTTTGGTTTGAGTCACTGGACTGAAATTTCTATCACAACTTTGATTTACTTTTTTTAGAATATTATTGTGTTGTTTAATGTAACACTTAGATTAATCTCTTATTACAGATATCATAGAATCATAGATTATCTTTACATGGTGGGTGCCCACAAGGATCAAGTTCAAGTCCTGGTCCAGCACAGGGCACCCCAAGTCACACCATGTGCCTGAGTGCATTGTCTAAACAGTTCTAGAACTCTCTCAGGCTGGTGCTGTGACCACATCCCTGGGGAGACTGTTCCAGTGCCCAACCACCCTTCTGGTGAAGAACCTTTTCCTGATATCCAACCTAAACCTCTCCTGACACAACCTCAGGCCATTCTCTCCGGTTCTGGCCATCACAAAGATCAGTGCCTGTCCCTCCTCTTCCCCTCATGAGGAAGCTCTAGACTGTGATAAGGTCTTCCCTCAGTCTCTTGTAGATTGAAGAACCAAAAGGTTGAGAACAGCCTAAGAAAGGATGTTAGATGTTGTCATGAGTGCTGTATACTGTTGATGTGAACAGTGTTTTGTGATGTTTGCTTGAGTCAGATTAGCCTAAGATAGTTTTTAGCAGGAGGTAGAAAAGACAGTATTACATTTGTCTATATATAGGAAGAAAAGGGGTGCTCACACTTGCTAAGAATCATCTCAGGGCAGATTTTGTGGAAAAGGGAGTGCTGGAGTGTCACAAACTTCTAAATAGGTGGAAAATTTGAGTACAAAGTTGAGCTCTTGATGGTCATTCTGCTCCACTTTTAGCTTGGACCTGTAGTTATGTCTCAAATACTTGTGTTTTTCTGCTATTTGTAAAAGTTTATTTCTTTCAAATGGTATGTATTTATGAAGCAATACTCCTAGCAACCTAATGAGGTAAGGTAGCTAATGTATCCCAATTTAGAGAATGAGAACTCAGGCACTAAGTTCAGTGCTCACTCAAACTGTGGAATCCCTTGGTAAGACAGACCAAGATGATTGTAATAGTTGGGAATGGGGACATGCAATAGAGATCACTCAGTTCATCTTTGGAAACGAGATCTTTATGTGTTGGACAGCATTAGAGAAGAAAATTTTTTAAGAGTTCTTTTCTTGTAATTTTTCTTTCCTTTTGAACCTTATCACTACTGATGTGTTCCTACTGAATTGTCTTTGAAGATCACTTGGAGTGGTGAGAAGCCCTATGGAAGAATTGTTTAAACTTTGTCTGTATTGTGCTACAGTTCTCACCGGCATCGACCACGTCTGTTTGAATTGATGTTTTTTATGAACACTGCATCAAGGAAGAAAGTCTTAGAGATATATATATAGCTTGAAAAGCACAACTTTTAGATAAATGGAAATTCATTCTTCTCATCACAGTTGTCAACATTTTACCTTTGACTGCATACATAAGGGGTAAGGGGTTCGTTATATTCCTGTGGTTTCAAAAGTAAGAGTGTGAGGTGGAGAGGGAACAGTGATTCTTTAATGTGATGCTGGTGGTAACCTACCCTTTATGGTCTATGACAATAGGTCATAAAAAGGCAGGTTGTGATCAAAGGAGATAATGAAGACTTTTGTCAGGATGTGGAATTTTCAAAAAGTTAGTTGGATCCAGAACTGGTTGGCCAGGGTGCTCATTTTTGTTGTTTTGTCTTAGAGGCTTTTTTGTGTGTTTTCAGTTTTTGCAATGCCCTTATGTCTGATTCTGATCATTTGGGCAAGACATGAAAATTCTGAATCACCCGAAGTTTCTCCCTCAGAACCCACTTTGGGACTGTGGGCATTGCAAGTGCAGAATCTTCTGTTCTATGGAAGAGGTGTGATGTTCATCTTACCTGTGTTTTGGAGAAAGATGATAGTAGCTTCAGTACAGGAAAATACTATCTCTGCTTCTAACTTATGCTTTATGAGCCAAGATTCCCTTGTGCTAATAGGTTTTGCAGTATTCATGTAATTGTAACAAGCCAAGAAAAAATTGTAAATTGAGTTAACTTCATCCCTTATCTATAAATACGGAGTAGGTAACTGATATGGCAGCAGTAAGCTTTATGAGAGGTCTCTGAGAACTAGTAAATTTACGTGCTATGCATCCTGGCTCTGAGCTAGAAGAGTTGGTTTGGGGATTTTTTTTTTTTTTCCTCTGCAAATTCCCTACACTTGCAAACAAACTTGGATTATACTGATTTCTGCAGCTGCATTGAATTTTATTTTTTTATGGTACACAGTACCTTTTCTGTCATTTCCTGGGTTTGTTGGGATTTGGGTTATTGTGTTGTTGTCATTTTGCTGTTTCACTGTTGCAGGGGAAGTGATAGCAAATCCATACCAAATGGGTCTGCTTGGCATAAGGGCAAAAGCAAATCCAAGAAGACTCATATTTATTAAACTCTGCATTTTAGAATTGCAGATCTTGAGTTTTAATAATTAGAGGGTTTACAGAATTGTTAACACAAAAAATTCAGGAGAAAGCATTTCCATATTTCAACTAATCCCATCCATTTTGGTCCCACTGCACACACATTGTTTCTTATAGGATTCCTCTCTCATTGCTATTAAATCATTTTCTGAATTCTAACAATGTGTTGAATGTCTTTCTTATGTATTTTGTCTAGGAATGCTAGGGCTAAGAGATTCATGGACTAAAACCAAAAAATGACTACAAAGGTAGTTCTGTAGCCGACACAGGCTGCTAGAAATGCTGCAAATGTTGTTACCGAGCTCGTGGCACAGCCCAGAGCTGGGGAGTGGCTTCAAGTCATCTTTAATAGCTCACCTTTTGCTCTTTGGCCAGGAATTCTCTGGTAAATACTTGTGCCAAGGGTGTGCTGCTGAGTGTTTTCTGATCGGAGCATCCAATAAAGAGTTTCTGACATTCAGTCAAGGCAGAGAAACGCTGAAGTGGTCTGAGGCTCTGCCATTTTCTGTGTTTTATTAATTCTGTCAATACCTAATAGCTATGAACAAATCACAAGGAACTGGAGCAGCTCATTCCATGGGGCAATTAATTTACAGAGAATTTTTCAGCCACATTCCTTTAGAATTTGAGAAGAGTAAAGTAAAAATTGGGCTGAGTGTCTAAGTCAGAGAACTCTGATCCAAAGATGCCTGAAGTCAGTAGGCTTTCATCAGTTCCTTGTCTGATTTGGGACCCGAGTGCAAGACAGCTGTTTGCAAAATTCCTTTTCAATATGATTTCTGTAATAGCTAAAGAATAGAAAAGATATTATTTCTACAGTGTTGAAATTTGCTAAATCTTTTGTTCCTCTACGTTTAAGGAAGAGGCTGTTGTTGTTTTTAAGATTTTAATTCAAATTATGAAGTGTAGCCATGACTGATTTCAAAGAGGAAGACTTTGAGTTAGAATAAAATAGCCTGCCTGAAGCCTCAAGAAACTACGAATCACTGAGCCAAGCCTACCCCAGGAAAGGCAATTTTATCCTATTCAAGGAGACATTTTTCTTTATGTATTTTACGTGGGAACCCTCTGCTTCATTAATTAAAAAAAAAAATTAAAAAGGAGTTTTTTGCTTTAAAGTACAAACAGACATTCCTGAAGCTCAAAGAATGGTTTCATCAAAGAAGAAACAGCAAAAACCAAACCCATAAAACAATGTTGTGAGTTGGGGTTTTTCATGACTGATTAATAGCAAGCCATTATTGAGCTGTCAGGAACAACTTCATGTAGTCCACAGGAAATTTCATGTTTTTAGTGCTAGTGCTAATTCTCCTTAAAGTGCCTTTTTGGTACATTTGAAAACCATCTCTAAAAAGCCTGCTGCATCTTAAATCTGTAATTCTAGTATGCTGAGCTGTGAATTAGGACATCTGTCCTCTTCTGTCAAGAAAAGGCACATTAGTAAGATTTTTAAAAATGTCAAAAGCAGATAGTATCAAGTTCATTGTCAGCCGGAGTTGTAGGACAATAAAAAATGACAATGGTGAGTGGAGCTGTTTGCCTGTCTCAGATGTGGTTGAGTTACCACATGCAAAGTTTTCAGTTTATTTGTTTTCTTGCTGAATTGAGCTTCCTGTTGTGAACAGCATTAAAAGTGGGTCATGACACCTTTAGATTTTTTTTTTTTTTTTAATTTTGAGAGTAATTTTTTTTTCCCTGCAGTTTTTCTTTTGCAGAGTTGGGAAAATTTTGCCCTAGTTTAAAAAAAAATAATAAATTAAATGCCAGTCAAAGACAAAAGCTGGAACTTTTCCAGCAAGAAAATGTGAAACAAGTAAAAAATAGTAGGAGGGAAACTTGGTAAAAGTTATGCTAAAACACTTCCTACTGTATTACCACTTAAAAAACAAAAAAGTATTGAAAAACATTTCCAAGGTTGAATATGACCCAGAAATTAGAAAATTACCCATTTATTTAAACCCTGTCTTTTGTAATTCAAATGATATGTTTGTATGATTTATGGTAGTTTATTTTATCCTGAATTGACATCTGGCATGGAAAACTTCAGCCTGTGTAGTTCAAATTGCCAAATCTAGCAAACAAAGAAATGATGCTTCATAGCACAAATGATAGGGTGACCTTAATAACCAACGATTAAAACTCAGTCTGTATGTCTGTCTAAGAATACATCAATTTGTGCTATGATTGTGTATTACGGCTGCTACTAATTCTGAGGTGTATTTATATTCAAGGAAATTGGTTTGTTTTCCTTTTAAATATTTATATCAATCTTCAAGAAACTAGACAACCATCATTGATAAAACTTGCAGATAACTTGCAGGAGGAGTTGTCTACTATAAAAAGCAGTCTGGATTAATTGATAAAATGGGACTTATAGGAAAAGATGGTGGATAATGGATAATACAGATAGAAATTGCTTCAATGAAGGAGAGGCTTTAAACTTCTTATCATTTTTCCTCGCTCTGTTTATAGAAGTTTGCTTTTCCTTTTCAAAGGCATCAACTGCTTGTGCAGCACGTGGACAGAATCCTCAGTGAGCAGATGGAAAGGGCTTCCTCATCCCTCAAAGAACTGAGGTTGCACTGACCAGTCTTTGCTTCACTGGATCCTTTTGCTTGGCTTTTTAAGTTGGATGTGATGTCTTCCCTTTTCCAGCCACTAAGACTTTTCAAACACCAGAGTTTTGTAGCTCCCTCAGCCATATCAGCTATATCCTGTGCAGTTCCATGGACTCATTTTCTTATTCAAGCACATCCTCATTGATTTTCTCATGTCATGTGTAGTACTTCATTCTGCCAAACTCTGACACCAGGTGCAGGAGCTGGAAGACCTGAGAACAGACCCTAACAGTAAAGATCCAGTCAAAGAAAGCATGTTCCTTGTGTGCCTCTGTGCATGTTGTCTCTGGGTCCTCCACCCATTGAGCAGCAAGCCTGTACTTTCCATAGCCTTCCAGAGATATGCAGGGAGAGCCCTTCCTTCAGGCCTTCATATCCTTACTCCTCATAGATGCACAGAACATCATTTGTGCAATATCCAGTTTCTTGCCTGCTTCCTGCAGACAGCTGACAGTGTGGCCATTAGCAACTCCCCTGTGCATCCTCTCCAAAAGAAAACAGATCCCTGTGTTTTGGTGTAGAGATCAGTAGTCTTGGTGAGAGATCCAGTCATGGTGTTGAGGTTAAGAGACCATCCTCAAGACTGTCAGGCAGACTGTTTTATGTAAAAAAATTGAAATTTGTCTGTGCCATGGTTTTGCCTTCCTGCGTTTTTTTCTTTCTGGTCTGTTGTTGTACAACTCCTTTTTGACCTACCTCCATCCTAAGTAATCTATTATAACCAAGGACAGTCGGGCCTACAGGGAAAGGGTTATATCTTTTATAAGACCAAATAATACAGCTGGAAGAAAAACAAGATTTTTGTCTCAGAGGACTTTCATTAGATTTCTGAGCTCAAAACTCGTTCTCTCCCCTGACTATATTTCTTGGTCTAATAAAAGATATTACTTCTCTTTACAAGCCTAGCAGGTTCATAGAATTACACCAGCAGAGCTGCAATGGCACTTCTGTATGAGCAAGGAGACAGAAGCCTATACAATTCAAAATAATACATGTTATATATGTTAAGATTATCTATGCAATGTAGTCATTCTGAGCATAGTGATAATTAGCACATAAATAGGCTGAAAATGTTTTTCGAAAGAGATACGAGCCTAATACAGGTTTCTGGAGATGGGAATAGAAAATGCCAGTGTACTGAAGGTAGGAATAGACCTGTTGGAGTGTCTTATACCTGGTTTTTAACAGTGAAATAGCACATAAGAAGTAACAGAAAGAAATATTGGGGACACTCTCTTAGCTACTGAAGTGAGATAATTATAAATCCCATCAGCAGGGGGAGAAGGAAATTAGTGAATATTTTCTAGTTTAGTACATTTTTAATAGTATTCTGAGTTTTCAAATCTATCTTGAAATCACAAAACTACAAGACAGGTTTGGGTGTCAGGGGTTTGGGCTTAGAACAGCTTATTTGTGCAAGGATATAGTTCTGCTTGTTCAAGGAATTTAAATTTTCTAAACAATGATGGTTCCTCAGAGCAGGACTGTCATGTGCTGTGTGAGATGCTTGCACCAAGCTACTGTCAATGCTTTCTTAGAAAGTATGTGGTCTGTATTTTCGCGGGTTGCAAAACTGATAAGGATTGAACTGATAAATGCAGATGTTCATGCCAGAAAGCAGACAGCCCAATCATGGGAAAAAGATGTCCTGTAAGGACAATGTGCCCAGGCAAACAAAACAGCATAGCTTTCTGATTATTGAATGCTTTGGAGAAACTGCCTGTAATCTCCATAAAGGAGCTATTACATGATATTATTCCATGAATAAATTTGTATATGAAAAATAGATGAATTATTCACTTAGTTTCAGTGCGTCTTGCGTAGAGGCAATTTATGTTTCCTATAGCAGTACAAATTCTCATTTTAATGAGTGTTTTAATGCAATGAAAAGTGAGCTGAGCATAGCTCCCAGGTGTTGTACTAAAAATGGAGACATATTCAGGATCTATTCTAAGAAGAAATATAGTTGCATTTGCAGGTGTAGGGATGGGATTGGATTCTCATATAAGCTAGCGAGCCTTATTTTCACTGAAATTCTCTGACTTAGACCAACCCAGACTGCAGCCTCAATTGCCTTATATTCAGGTTCATGTTTGCAAAACCTGATTGGGTTTAAGGAGTGCAATGAAGTGCAGGTTAAATAAGTAATATATAGCTATGCCAACACTGTTAATGAAAGTGGCTAGAGTAAAGTGTTTAAATCGGACCAAATGCTGACAGACTAATAGCATTCAGCTCTGTTTTAGACAATGGATAGTTGCCACACCAGGTAACAGGCTCTTTTGGCTTTGTTTTTTTTTCTCTTTAGCCTGACATGGGAGACTTACAGCATATTACCCAGGATTGCATAAATGGAAGTTAATTTTGCTGGGAAATTTGAAAAGACCATGATATAAAAAATGAAAAAATAAGCTGAAAGCATTACTATGAGGTGTTTGTTTTAAAGTCTGAAACTATAGTTAGAATAGCTTCTTTCTGAGTTTATGAAAACCATTAGCATTCTCCATCAAAATCATAATGGAGATGAGCTCTTGGACAAGAGTAGTCCCACCAAGCATCAGCTTTCAAGCAAGAACTCTCAGTCCTACAGACATTTACACCTTCTCCAGCAGCTGTTAACAGTAGGGCCTGATCCTTGAAAGATGATCAGTGTCCCCAGGCAAAAGCTATGAGTGTGCATTGGGAGATAATGCAGTTGTACACACAGGTGTGTGGAGAAAGACTCGAGGATTCTGCTTTTGGGCTCTTTTTAGCATTTGGAAAGATGATATTTTTAAGCCACCCTTCTCAGCTGAAAGAAATTTCTTATGTGGGAAGAGGCTGGTAAGTAATTTAAACCTAGCTGCTGATTTCTTAATGTACTCTTAAGACAGACATTTCTTTCTTGTTAAAAATAGTAGATCTTTTCAAATGAAAAGATGATTTTAAAATAGGTATTGTCCCTTAAAATGAAATCCGAGAAGGACTGTAGTGATGAGCACAGTATTACTACTTTTGTGTTTAGATTATCACTGCCATATATGCCAATATGATCTTAGAAGGATCTTTGCAATATCAAACTCACTAAGGAAGATTCCCAGTGGTTTAAAGTTGTTGGTTTCTTTGCCCAATGTGTGTACGAATCTATTGTAGGAATATAATGTTCTAGCAAATATAACTCTAATCATTTGCAAGACAGATTTATCATGTGTTTCTGTAGTTTTAATTACTAAGATATATTTCTAATTTATTTTTGTGGCAAATTCCAGTGTCATTAGAGCAGTAATTTTCATTTGTAACAAAAAATTATTTCAGTGATTCAGCTGTTCTAGACAGGGCTTATTAGATGTTGTCTTTCAATCTTTTAAACTAATGATTTACTATTTTCCACAAGGATCTTCAGGTACTCTACAGCATATAATTTGCCATTTAATATGAAGTATGAAATTTACTCAGACTAATGTCTCTGTTTCATTAATGCAGAATTATCCACTCCTACGTGTAACTTCACTGAAGTAGTTACTAACAGATCCTGATAGGATTTAGATATTCTTTAGTGGATCACTCACTAGTAGTAAACCTAGTGCTCTCCAAATTTGCTCTCAACCACAGGGTTGTGTAGCATGCACAAGTGGAACATAGGTATTTTAAACATGTTATGTGCAGTTGTGGTAGCTCTACAGCACTGCCCCCAGGAAAAGCCACCACACAGTCAGAATTACACTTTTCCCACTGCTAAGGTGATGATGCCTCTGAAGTGTCATTAGACACACCAAAAGGCCATAGAAGTACAGGTCTGGTTTAAGGAAAGCCTTTCTGCTACCCAGTGTTGAAGCAAATGCCCTCTGGCATGTAGAAACTAATAAAATTGAATGTATTGACTGTGCTGAAGGTGAGTTTATAGTGCTGGTAGTTAAGAGAATTGCTTTTGACCATTATCAGTATAACCTTTGGTTATCAGCATAGCAGTTCATGGCCTTTAGACCAAAGAGGATTTCACTGCCAGTCTGTTGACTGATAAAGAGGCCTTTGCTTTGCAATTAAGACTAGAATATCTGCAGGTCAAAATTTTAGTGTTATCTGAACCCCATAGAGGGAGAGTCCCCAGGTGTGAACCAAACCACATTACTCAAAGATTTCACAGTACTCAATGTTCCTGTTACCTGTGCTGATCTTTAGGATTCTAGGTGAGCACACCTGCTCTCATTGCAGTTGAATTTAGTGGGAAGAAGTTACTTCATGTAATTCGGGTTGTTGGCCACAACTACCTCCTCAAATTCACTCTTGCCCTTTCTGTTCTCCACTGCCCCAAGTGTCAGGGTCAAAAGAGAGCCTTCAGAAGAAGGTTCTGTTTCTTCTCAGCTCTGGCCTGGTACTGACAGCTAACTCTGCTTGGTTATTGCTGTGGTAAATTTTACTTATTTATTTATTTACTAATAGTTCTGATTCCTAAGAAAGATTCTCTGTGCTGAAGGAGTGGAAAAAACCATCCCACAATCTTCTTTTCTTCACTACCAAACTCACAAATATATGATCCAGTAAATCATTTGTAATATCTGGTCCATAATGCACTCAAAGATGGTGGTGACTCTGTAGCTTTTTAACTCTGTGAGCACGGGTTATTCTACTGGAGTAATATTTCCTAACATTTTGCAGTGGCAAAATGCAACTTTGATTTACTAGCCAGTTTCAAGCTGGTAAGTCTGTGACATATCCCACTTAGCAACCTCCTTTTTTCTGCCAACACTAAGAATAAATCCTGAATTTTAGAACAGAGTATTGATCTATATGTAAGCAAAGACTGTTTCCATTTCTGTGTTCCTCGTTTAAGCATCCCAGGAATCTGAAGAATCAATGGAAAGCAGTTTTTCATCTAATGCTACTGTTGCTTCATTGCCATGTTAGCTCCTCTGTAGTGAGAAACTTGAAGGCAGTATTTGATTAAAAGCTTGTTTTGGTTTGTCACTTTTGATCTAAGCTCTCCACTCTTTAGGCACTCTCCACAGTGCCTTTACATACACACATTTAAAATGGAAATAAGCTCAATTGCCCTTTGATGCAAATTTCTCATGGTCCATCAGTGTTTTTCTTTCTCTCTCTCTCTCTTTCAGTATTCTTTCCTCCTTTGTCTCTTTCAGTATTTACTTTGTGAGCAGCTTTTTCCTAGCCCCTGTGCTTGGGTAGCATGTTGCACTATCATGGATGAGAAGGAGATGCTTTTGTCAGATCTTTCTTTGTACTACATTTAAGAAAGAGCTGGCAAACTCTGCTGTGCTTTGATGTTGTGTAAGTTTGAACAGTGTCTGGACAGGTACAAATATACATAAAGATATAGAAATGTTTTGTGCTGAACACTGGTGTATGTTCTCACAATACCTACATGCTAATTCCTTTGCTTTTCGTGTTGGCAATGAGAGGCTGAACGTATCTGAGGAGACAGGGACCCAGTGTCTTTGAGATAAAAATAGTAATCTTATCACAGCTGCTTCTCTTTGGCTTTGTATCTGGTATTTGGAGGAAGTGTTTTCATGTCAGTACATCAGTGCCTTGACTAAGTAAAGGAGGTGTTTTTCTTATTTGGTCTTTCATGGTGAAGTTGAGAATTGTGCAGCACTGGCAAAGATGCTAAGTATAAATATGATATGAAGTGAGGTTCTTCTATTTCCAAGGTTTTCAGGACATGTATTTCAGGACATATGCATCCTAGGAACATCCTCCACCCTTCACCCAAGTCCAGTGAACTCATTTTTCATGCATGAGAAAAACAACCACAGCAGCACTGCCCAGTGAGCATTCAGAAGCTGGATAAATAAATAAATAAATAAACTTTGGGGTAAATAGTGCTGAGGTATTGCTTCATTTAAAATATTTTAGTCTGACAAAGAAGAATGGAAATTTCCATATGCTATGCCTGAAAAAAGTGTACTTCATAACGTCGTATTCATATGAAAAGATAACCAGATGTAGAGTTCCTTGATGCATTACTGTGAAAGCAGTGTGTGATAATCCTGCTTACACTTCAAGAAAAAAGCTAAAGAGGTGCCACTGAGATTAGTCCAGATGTTCTGTAGCCTCATTGGGCCCCATGTATACTTAAACATGCATTCCTTGTCAGCTACCTTTAAAATGAGCATCAATTTCTTTAGTGCAAGCACAGGTCTGTTCCTGGGCTGGAACTACACAGGAGCATTTCTTTCTCTTTCCTTCTTGGAGAGTGATGAATCTAATACACAATTCTCCATGTGGATTTACTTCCAGAGCTGACTCCCAGACTACTAATTCAGTGGTTATATTGAAGGGGAGATCTTCATTGCAAAAAAAAAAAAAAAAAACAACAAAGCCAAGGTGCTTCTCAGCATCCGTGCTCACTGAGCTGACTGCAATGCAGTGTGGAGGTGCCCAAGCAGCTCAGCACTGGCAGCACTCTGCTGCAGAAGCAGGGCATTCACCATAGGCCACTTTCCTCTGGAGGATTCACTTACGTGGTTTGCTGGACTGGGTTTACTCAGAATGCTGCTCTGTAAATTTTGCTCCCTCCAAATGAAGCAATGGTGGGTTTGCTCTGCACTGTTACTGTTTGGATTTCTTACTGGAATGCTGCCCCTGGAATACTTACTGGAACTCTTGAGCCCTGTGACAGGAAACAGGTTTTGTTGATATTCCAGTTTGATAGACCATTCCGAAAATTTGGATCTCAAAAACGCACCTTACTAAGCTGAGGGGAAAGCAGGGAGTCTGCTGAAGAATGCTTGAGCACTGCCAGGGAGCTGATGAGAACCTGAAATGTGCTCTGTGTGTTTTCTTGCTACCTGTAGAGAGGGAGCTTCATGCAACCAAGTGGAAAATCGTGCTTTTCATTGTTTTTCACTGAATAGGTTTGATCAAAGGTTTTGTGATGGTATCAGAAGCTTATATATTGTGATTTAATACAAGCTGGAGTAGTAACCTTGAATAATTTTCTCTGATTTCATGAAGATGCGGTGGTGGACAAAACAGGCCAAGTTCATTTATAAAGTTATAAAGCCTGATTTTTCAAGGTTTTTGGTTTTCTTCCAGGCCTTACATAACTTAGATAAAAGACATCCTTTTTAACTCTTAATATGCTTATGAGAAAGGAGACAAGCATTTGCAATTAAAAATCCAAGTGACACTATTTAAACTGCACACAAACCTGATCTTCCTTGGTATTATCAATTACCCTGGAATAATTCAGACATCACTGAGAAAGCTTCCAGTGTAAAATGAAAGTGATATTCATGGGTTTTACTCTGGCAGTACGAAGAAATTTGTTAGCAGAGAGGTGAAGTCAGTATTGGGTCAAAGAACAGTGTTTTCTGCGTATTTGACTTCAATTGAAATATAAAGGCAATGGGAAAAGAGATCAGCATCTGACTCATTATTATCTTTGTCTGACTCTTTTCTTCAGAGTTGTGTAAGGTTGTCAGGGGATGGGAGTAAAAAAAAAAAAAAACCAAAAAAAAAAAAACAGCAGGAAAGATGAAAGCAAAGGAAACAGGGCTATACAGTAATTTATTTTGTTAAGTCCCATCTCCCTCATAACACAAATGGAGAAGGAGGAGTTGGAGAGAAGTTTCCTGAGAGGACTGACTGAGAGAAAAGGAGATCCAAGGGCAAAGAGAAAGTGGAAAGGACCCAAAGTGATTTGGAAAATGAGTGAAAGCTGGATGTAGTGAAAAGTGATGTCCCTTGACCAACCCAAACCCTAAAAAAAACAAACAAAAAACCCCCCAAACAATAAGACAGGAAAATGCCACAGGAAATGGAAAAGAAGATCAAGGGAAAGAAAAGCAGGGAGGACAGAAAGTACACTGAAAGTACACAGAGAAATGGATGGCAAGAGGTATTGCAGTGTAGGAAAGAGGAAGATAACATCAGGTTAGGGAGCTGCTGAGAGTACTGAATTAACCGTAAAGAAAGGACTGAAGAAGGGAAAGCAGGGTATTTCCCAAAAATAAGAGATGACAGAGGGGAAAAATAATAGATTAAGACCACGAAATTTCAAATGAAAGGGAAAGAAGAAATATAGAAAGTAAGCCAGAAATAAAGAAGGGGGGGGGGTGTGTGTGTGTGGCAAAAAGTCAGGGATCATTAGAATGACACCACCAACTTGGAGAGATGGTTCCTTTTCTTTGAGATGTGATGATTTACTATACATTCGAAAAATTACACCATTAGATTCTAGAAGCCTGGCCTCAGCACTAAGCATTAGCTTTGTGAGTAGAGCATGTAGTGGGAAAATACCTATGAAGTCTATGTTGTTTCCCCCATAAATTCAACATTTGTCAGGGGTCTAAAATACCCAATTATAAGTTCTGGCAGCAATCTGGGTCCTTGAGAAAACATTGAGTCAGGAGCTAGTAGGCAAATGAACAGCAGGTTACCAGCAGGTAACTTTCCATTAGCTTCTTTATTTCAGTTCAGTAAGAAAAGGAAAATTGGGTAGTCCCCAAGGCAAAATATTTTATTAACTCTGTTCATTGTTACTCTGCCTTGTGCGCTGGCTTTGAGGAAAGAAATTCCTACTGAGGTCACTTGCACTTTGGTCTATGATCAGTTAACAAAACAAATAGCCCACCTGAACTGCTGCAATTACAATCCTTAGTGCACTGGATATAAAACTAAACTTAAGTATTTACATCCTCCTCGCAGCTTGAAAATAACAGAGCAGATCTAGGGGCAGGCCATTCCTTCTAGGCCAGAGACAAATGAAGGCAATAAAGCAGACTGTACAAAATAATTAACTGAATGCACAGAACTATATAGATTTCACCACACAGAATGTAAAAGGAACAAGTGCTGCTATACATTATCCAATTGTTGAGCACAGTATTTTCTATTGATTTTAACAACTTACTATTTGCTGACTATTACCTAACCTTTGGTGAAGGCAGCATTTAAACACAGAAAATTTTCCTGCTAATCAATCCTGTTAGGAAATTGCTGTGAAGAAGAGAACTGATGCTTACTTCTTTAGCCAAGCCCAGGGGTACACAAGCCCTCAGTTAAAAGCCCGTGGCCACCAGATTTTTTTCAGATTTGGTTGAACAACTGATGGTTGCTGGCTAAAGAACTTAACTGAAAGAACTCTTTAACTAGGTATCAGAGCATCTGACTACTTTTTATATAACTGACAGTAACATATTGACAACCAAAACATATATTTTATGGTGTTTCTTCTGAGACAGTCTTTAAACAATAGGATTTAGTGTCTGATTTCCCAGTTGCTGTTGGACATGTTAAACTGCAGGTGACAAGAGGCATCAGGAATATTCTGTGCAATACAATTTCTATGTTGTCCTACTTGAATTTTGCCTAAACTGATGTCCTAGAAAATTTTGCAAATGCACATCAGCAAAAAAAACTCCACCTTTTTCTTCATTATTTTTTGTTGTGTACCCAATTTCAAGTCTGCCCAGCACTCCTGGGAGTTTGAATCTTGCAGCTGAGTGTCATTTAGTGACAGCTTCATGGGGTCTTTTCCATTTCTGTGAATTTAGTATGCTGTGGAATGTAAAAGGGGATTTATTAATGCACATTTCCTCACTTGAAGTTGGACCTTGTAAGAATTCAGTTCCTAAAGCAGGTTGGACACAGGTGAAAATGGAGGAGGCAGTTTCTGAAGTGCATGTGGGTACTTCAGGCAGGGAAGCTGCTCTTTCTCCAGCCCACCAGCTCTCTATGAACTGCTCTGTCATGGATGGGCATTTCCACTGGACATGTTTTGTCAGCTGTCCATACTAAAACCAAGATATTGTTGGCATTTTTTTCTTTAAGTGACAGAGAAATAAATGAAAGAGGAGTCAGTGTTCTCAATGTCCTTACAGATTTGGGTTGCAGGTGTTGTGCAGTTTTCTCTTTCAGATTTCCATTGCACCTCCTCTAGAGTGTTTTCTGCTCTTGATCCTTGATGATGTTGCAGTAATGCAGTCCGAGTTCCCAGGTGGTATTGCTAGTTAAACCTGTTCCTGTGTATTTTCTATGTTAATTGAAGTAACAGAACACTCTAAACTTTGATGTAGAGACAAGCACTTAAGTAATTCATCTGTATCAGTATTCTGGTTTTATTCGTTTTCCCTGGTGGTCCTCAACTATGACCATACCAGGCCAATGTATTTTTCTTGGTTAATTGACACAATCTGCATTTTACTCTGCCAGAAAAAGAAGTGAAAGCTCTCAGATATTCAGCAGAGTTCACTGGTTGCATAGGAAGCAGGGGAGGAAAACTGGCTGTAAGCTCTGTCATAAAGGCATTATAGACTTTAGTGTTCCAAATTCCTTATAAATAATGAAATTGTAAGAACACATGAAATAGATTTTTGCCTAGTTTAATACTAATATGCAAATTAATGACTTTCCATAATGCATAGTCAAAAATTTCTGATGAAGGAAGGAAGTAAATTGTGGGCTTTGCCAGCAAAACAGGAGAACAAAGCCCATTTTGACAATGATGATAGTGAGGATAACAAGCTGGGATGTTGGATGAACAGAAAGAGATTGCAAATTGCGTATCAAAAGAAATAAAAGACTGACAACTTTTCTATCTTCATCATATTACATCAAACCTAGCGGGGTGAAAGCTGTCATTAGAATAAATAAAATAAACTGAAACAGTAGTTCAAAGCACTATGAATGATAAATTTAATGTAATATGAAGATGACAAGCACTGTGCTCAGTAAGAGAGTTCCCATCACCCACCTGCCCAAATCCACCAGAATTAATGTGAGATTCTGTTATTGTCTGATCTCTTCTCTCATTTCAACCCTCAGAGAGAGAACATAAGAAAAAGGAAGCAACTGCAGAAGCAGCAAATGTTTTGCAGAAGCAGTTAAATGAGACAAAGCCAAAGAGGGAGCTTCGTACCACCCCCATCTCAATGTTTCAGCAGTAGTTACATTTGCTCCTTGCTGCAATGACAAGCTCAAATTGTCATCAATAAATGTTGATTTGTTTTCTCCTAATAAGAGTAAGCAGCTCCCACTCAAAATCAATTTCAACTTTGTTGGCAAGACACTGCACATTTGTCTTCACCATGACTGAGCTGCATAAAGGAACAATTGAATTGAAAAGTAAATGAACAATAATTGAAAATAAAAAGTGCCTTTTTAAAGGAAAATTAGTGCTATGCTGAATTTCCAGAAATGTTATGTTGGTGGGGAGGTTTTGCCTTAAAAAAGGTAGGGTTGGGCTAAAAACTTAATTATATAAATATGTGCACATTAATGTACATAATTAAAAATGGACTTTAACCTCAAAAGGATAAAAAGGCTCTTCAGCAACTTCCTAGGCTTTTAGTTCTGGCAAAAGCAGCAGAGTTTCTGCAGTAATTATACATCCAACACATTTGGATATGCTAATTGGATCTAAGTTCTAATTAGTTTCTTTGTGTGACTAAAAATGACAATCACTGAATTAATTTAATGCAGTTTTGTTCTGAACTTAGTACTGTTTTCGCTATTTTTCGTATGGAAAATGTAGCCCATCAAATGCTTTGCTTTATAGGATGTCAGTGGTTTGTCACAGACAAAGTACAGTACATTTGCTGCATTTCAGTGTGCTGTTATGGGTGATACACTTCACCATTTAGGTTATTCACCTCAAAGGGTTGCAGGCCTTTGCCAGGGGAGTGGTGAGGACCTGGAATGTGTCAGGAGTCCATCCATGACTAGAGAACAATGAGGTGCATTGTGGAGGACCAGAAGAAGCAGAGAGGGTGCTTTGATCTCTCGCTGGTCATTGTGATCGGATGGAAACACGAAGTGAGGAAACCAAACAGGGATAATTTGTGCTTTTCTTTAAGGACAGCCATAGGAAAGATGAGCAATTTCAAGAGATTAGTAGGACACCTCCTGATTTTGTTTCTCCTTGTATCCTGTTGCTGCTTTCAGTTTTTCTGGGGTTCTGGATCTAGTAGATCCTTGATTCAGTCATTACTTGTGATTACAAGTATGCTCAGCATTACCCTTGGTCATTCCCTGACTGTAGGACAGCCTTGACTTCAGAAGGGCAAGAATTAGCTGTTTACTAATTACTAATAAGAATTACATGTGAAAGCTGCAGACACAAGTGACTACATTGTTTTAAAGCCATCTTTCTTTGGGAAACATAGAATCATGGGATCATTTAGATTGGAAAAGACCTGTGAGGCCATTGAGACAAACCTAATTTCTATATCAGTGCAGAAAGCTTTTATTTTTACTATTTGAGACATTTATTTCTTAAGGAGGCATCTTCAAAGAATTGATATAAATATATTGAAATTTAAAAATTTAGGAGTTGCTCTAGTCTAATAGGTGTAGTGAAGAAAACAAATATTTCAGATTGCCTACTTCTGAAATTGTGAAATATGTTTGCTTGAAGTTCATATTTTGTTTTCTGTTTTACTTTTGACAGATCTGTGAAACACTTAGACAGTCTTTTCACATGAAGGACTGAAAATAATAATTTCTGTAAATTCCTGTTCAAGTACAGTCAGCAAAGCCCCCTTCTTTACAAAGCCTTTCAGATGGTTGGAGGCAACCTGCCATTTCTGTGACTCTATGCAAAGTTACAGTAATATTTTCCATATTTTACGGTTTATGTTTCAGATTATAGTGTTGAATTCTCCAAGAGAATAGTCTTAGTAGAGGCCACTGGACCCAACAATACCCTGTTCATGTTAATCTTGGTTTGTCAGAGGGAGCAAGATCTTTTGTTCCTTTACATAGGAGTCAGAAGATTAGCATCCCTGGAAAGGTTTCATTCACAGACCATGGAGAAGGCCATTCAGAGCAAGAACTGGTAGCTGCAGGTGCCTGTCTCTTTGGCTGTGTAATGACTTCACATAGGCAGTTGGTTTACCTGCCTTAATTGAGACTCTGCTCCAAAGTCCCCTGAAGTCAGTCATAGTCCTTCTGTTGGGTTTTGGATTGAGCACTGGTAATTGTGCAGGCCAGCTGAGTGTGGTAATGAATTTCAAAAATGAAACTGTTTATCTTGGTGTGTGGTGCTAAGGGATGTGTGCTTGATTGATTTGTTTCTCTGTGCTCAAAAATAAAAACGCTTCTACCATCATACAAAAAAACAGGCAAGTTGTATTTTCAGAGATGCTGACTTACAAGTCAGTATCTACTAAACCCAGATTGAAAGGCAGATAATCCTAGAGACATTACTGAACAAAAAGTTCATCCACAGAAGCTCAAGAAATATGATAGCACCAATGCAAAGCATGGCAGAGATGGGCTTCTTTTTCTGCATTGTCTGTTGCAGTATTCGTTCCCTTAGTACTGTGATGTCCCTATCCAATGGTCTTTTCCTCAATCATCTTTAAATGTGATTTTTAACCTGACTTAAAATCACTCCTGTTTCATTACCAATTAGTAGTATAAGCTTTAATTAAAGCTGGTGTAATTCCTTTTGTCAGAGTTCCACTAGGAAGGATGGGTGGGAGCAGAGTGTGTGCTAAACTGGTGGTAGCTATTATTTCTCCAATTAGTGTATTACTGAAAGTAAAGTAGAAATATTGTTACAGCTACAGTACTTTTTAAATGTTTTTCAGTAATTTTGGAATCCTCTCTGACCTCTTTTAAAGCAATGCATATAAACCCAAATCCAGGATGCTGTCATCCATTGCACACTGGTATTTAAAATCAAAAACTGGTATCCTTAATTGCTTAATTTTCAGTTTCAAGATGAATATGTGCACAAGCCATTCCCTGAGTTTCCAACACATTGATTCCAGAAGATATTCTATTTAATACATTCCTGCTTAAAGCCACCTAGGAGGAATGAGTAACAAAGTCTTATGAGCAATGAGAAAATGATTTTTGTTTTCTCTTTTAGCTTGGCTGCTGGAATCCTGTAACTGGTCTGAATGGGTCACTAACAGACAGAAAGCTGGAGAACAACATGCGAGGAGTGGTGCTGCGTGTGGTGACTGTGCTGGTAAGCAGATTCACATCCTTCTGCACTAGCAGGAATGCATTTTCTTCCTTTTGCCTCATCTTTTTTATTAAGTTCACTGTTTTACCAAGAAAGTAGTTGGTGTTAGAGGGTCTGATTTAAGCTGATCAAAAAGCCCCAGCAAGATAGATAATTTTCCACAAAATAAAATTATTTCTCAGTACAGCTCATTTCAGACTGAATCAAACACATTAGAACCTGTTTCTTGCACAGACACATTGTAAATTAGATAACACAAGCATATGAGCTGACAAAGGCAGCTCCAAGTGCCCTTTTAGCCGAAGTTACCTACCTGAAGCTCTAAATTATTCAATTCCAGTCACCTTGGCAAACTGTGTGCAGTCTAACACAAATTGTTGCACTCAGAAAATATTCAAGGTCAGCTTAGGTCAAGTAATGTTATTTTGGTAGAACATCTACTGTCCCATCCTAGCTTTTCATCAGCCAGGTTCTTCCCCTTTGTGGTCATCTTATGTCAAAAAAAAAAATGTCTTGGTGTAAAGCTGAACAGACAATGTCTACCAGAAGAGGAATTTGTATATTCAAAGCTAGTATATTCCCTGCCATAAACTCAGCTTGAGAAGTTTTTAAGAGTGGGAAAAAAATAAATAAAGAAAGAAAAAGAAAATAATATGAGACATATAGCCCTCTTTGGACCAATGTCCAAATACAAAGTTGTTCCAGGACTGCAGAACTGTCAATGTTAGATTGAGCTACTTCCCTCTTGCTACTCTCTACTTGTGTTTGAGTTCAGTGTCTGAGGGCCCAGCACGTTTTTATCAAGAACAAGACGAGGAGGTTTTTCAGGGTTTGCATTGCTGACAGTGCACGATGAAGGAAGAGACTCCATCAGGGCTGGAAAGTGAAATCTCCCAGAGCATGTCAGTGCCACAGACAGACCAGTTTCATACCCCTCCAATTATTTTATGGGTATTTAAACACCTTTGTCTGTCAGGGTGAACATTCTGTTCAAGCTCTTAGTACATTAGAGACCTCCCTGTGGTAGTATCTACAAGACAAAACAAACAACCCCAAAACAAGAACCAAAAAATACCCCACAAACCTAAAGAAGAGCTCAAAACCAAACAACAGCAAAAGACAGCCAAGGAAGGATGAATGCACAGAAAATAAATAAATAATTTTTTTTTTTTTTTTTTAAATAGTAACAGAGAGGGGTAAGTTTTTACTTGAATTGCATGTTCATCAAAATAGCATCATGGTGGCAGTGCCTGGTCTCTGTTTTGCCTACTACTCCTATTAATTGGTTTAGTATAATTATCTGTTGACAAAAATGATCTGTGAATTTTGCCTAGAAAAATAAATTGGAATTAGAATATTAGCATTGTTTTTAGTAGTAGGTCTTCTCTCTCTCCCCACTGTTCCTGCTTTATCCCCAGTTATCTTTGTTACCCTGACAGAGAGCTTCTTTCATGTTATTACAGCATGAATATCTATCAACTTGCAAAGATACACAAAAATAATTACCTATGCTGGTAGGATTCTACAGTGATTATAAAAGCAGAGACAGACATTTAAAGTTCAACACAGAGCACAGGCTGTTCCAGTTCCCTCACTAGTTCTATATCTTCTGGGTAGGACAGAACTGGAGTTTTATATTTAACCTGTGATGAAAATTGTGATTCTTACTTTGAATGTGAGAGCAGGAGGGATTTCACCAATTAACTTTATTTTAGAGATGATGTTTATTATATTTTAACTTCCATCTTACTCCCCATTCTTCAATTAAGTCATTATATTTCTGTTAAAAGTAAAGAATCTCTATAGACTGTGAATGATTAGTTATTGTTATTACTTGTGCCATTTTCTAACAGAATGATCTTGATCCAGAGAAACAGGTGTTCAAATTAAATACTACTACCTTTGAATACTAATAGGTTTCTTTTTCACTGAGAGTTGAAAAGTTTACATTAATTTGTAAATTTGCTTTGTTCACAGTTCAAATATCTCATGCCTTTTTAGATAGCACCCCTTCTCCTCTTCCAATTTAATTTTGTTATGTCTTCAGGTTGAAAAGGACTTTTCATTAAAATTGCAGTAGAATTTGAGAGGATAGCAAATAGCAACAGCTGGGTTTATACTGTATCATACTAATGAAATGAAACCTTCTGGAGTCTGAAAATTATATATGATTGTGACTTATTTCCTCAATCTTTCAATAAGCAAATGCTAAACAATTCTTATCATCCACATCCATCTAATAATTCCTTTCCCTAAATAAATTTAATAATTATGAGCTACATATCTGCAGACTTTAACCAAAATCTCCTTTTGAGTATGGTAGAATAGAGCATAGCCCCAAACTGGAAATCATCTGGTTTCACTTGTCAGAGAATCATAGCTCTTCTGCAGTAAAAGAGAATGCTCTCCTTTGCATAAATAGTAATAAGAAATAATCCTTTGTGGTTTATTCTGAAGAGAACTATGATCATGTTTGTGTACACGTAATTCAATGTTTTAATCTGAGTTGGATTAGTACCGCACTTTCTACACTTTTCTAAAAGCTTTATTTTGTCTCAGTTAAATATCAGATGTCTCTGTCTTGGACAGCTTCCACACATGAAGCTGAAGTCTGAAGGTTGTGTTTGACAAGTTGCTCTTAAGTTCAAGCCACTTGCTGGTGAATTTCTGGAATGTATTCTGAGCTTCTGAAATGTAGCTCAATCAAAGGTCAGCATAGCTGTTCTAAACATATTCAGAGTGTCTTGAATGAACAATTGCCCAAGAACAAATTTACCTATATATCCATTTTGGCTCTCAGTTTATTCTCTTTTTCAGTTGTTCAGTTTTATTGAAAAAGATCTAAAATACATTATATTCTCATAATATCATTTTATTAGCCACAGCAATTACTGAACTATTCATATGAATATTAAAACATTGGTGATGGAATGAGATTTGGTCCATTTGACAATGAATAGGCAAGCAGGTATTTGTAAAATTGTACTTTCTTAAAAAGCCCCCGTTGTTCAAAAAAGGAAGAAGTTTGAATATTAAAGCATTAAAACCTTGACTGAACACTACAGAGCTTTCCTGAAAGTGCATAAATTGTAATATCCTAATGGTGCAAAAGATACATGTGTGACTCTGCATGAAACTTCCAAACATCTCCCAAACAGGGAATATATTTTCATATCTGGGGGGTCCTGAGAAGGCAGGCAGGATAAAGGAAAGACAGATCACAGCGAGCCATGCTGAGTTATGCTTTGCCATAACCCCCCCACACACACACAGACACACAGTATCTCCAGAGTTGCCACCCAGGTTACCTGTGCAGAGCTGCAGGTTGGTCACCCTTGGCTGCCAGTGGGCTCTGAGGGACATGGTGCAGTGAAAGGACTGGAAAAAGGGTAGAGAGGCATAGAAAGAAAAAATAATTAAGAAACATCATTTGCACCGTGGAAAATGTTATCATGTGTGGACTAGTTTAATTCTCAGTGGTTGGTATTAAATTCATAAGCATTTGTTTCCCAGATTAGAAAAGAAAGAAATTTGAAAGCAGACAATGTCTTTAGGGACATGGAGCTGGCAGGAGGTCTGCATCTTCAGTCTTTTTTTCTATTGAATTTATCACTCTGAGACAAGATGAAAAGTAAGATATGAAGCTAAGGCCTGGTTTTAAAAGCTGAAACTGTCTTTGGGATTTGAATTCCAATACTGGCTTAAAGAAAGTTAAAAAAAAAAAAAGTTTTTTCCAAAGCTGGAATAACTTTCAGAGTGACTGGGGAAAGGACAGGCATAAGAAAGATAAAATAAGACAGTGTTTAAGCATATGCAGAGGAACAAACAGTCAGAAGTGATAAAGGATTAAAAATGTCAGGACAAAAACATCACTGAATGACTGTACAGTAAAGATCAACCTCAGAAAACATTATGTGCAGGATACCTCATTAAATATTGAATAAATATTTTATAATAGTGTGCAGTAGTCTCATAGATAATGCTTCTTATACTTTCTCCCAATATTTTTGCTGATCACGTTTCCCATGATCCCATTCCGCATTTTCATAACTGAATGCTCTGGACTTCTGTAAAGTATCTTCATTCCATCATTCCGCTCTATCTCTGCCCTAGTGCTCACAATCTTCTAAGAAAAATAATTTTAATTGAGGCATGTATTATTCTGTGTATATATATGTAAATATATGTATTGTTATATCAGACTACAGTAGTACCCAAAATAGTAACAACTAAAATCATTATTACAAAAGCAGAAACTAATATTCCTTGATAGAGGCAGGTTGAACCTGTCTTTGTACTCCTCTTCCAAGCACCACACCTGTAAAAGGGCCAAGTTTAAATTGCCACTGTCTGGGCACAGGCCTTTTTTAATAGCTGTTTTATGTTCCTTTGAGCTACCTAGCTTGTATTAAAACAGGCCATAAACCTTACAGTTATTCACTACTGCGATCATTTGTTTGACAAGCTTTCATCTCCCAGCCTGCTGGGAAATCCAGTACCCTTTTTTTTTCCAATTATTGTTATTTTCAACCCATTTTTCTAAAGTAGCAGATACTATATACTAGATAAGGTGGGTATCAAGCAATTAAAATGTTTTGGGACCTGGCTGGGGCCACAGCTTGACAGCAAGGTAGGTGCAGTGCAAAGCCTGTTAGGACCATCCTAACTCATCTCTATGTCAAGGGCTATATTTCAGGGCTCCCTGGCTCTTATCTTCTCATTGACCCTTATCCATCTGCTCTGGCATATTTGCATTCCAGAGAAATTCACACATTTCACAGGAATTTGACTTTGAAACAGAAAGAGTCTGTCTGTAATTATCCTTCCATACTATGAAAGGTAGAAAAGGAGATGAACTGCATGACACAGCTCCTTATGGACAGGAGGCCTTGCAAGGCTGCTGGAAGTACTCCAGTGTAGTCCCCAGCAGGTTAATGTACCCATACCACACTTTTGCGAATTCTGGTATCAGAACTATTCGCATTAAAGCCACCATTGTACTCTTGAGACATACACTAAAACACTCCAATCAATTCCAATCTCAATCCATATTCCTGTCATGTGGTTCAGAAAGAGCTGTTACCTGCATTAAGTTATTGTGAATTAAAATCAATACACAAAGCTTGGCAGCATGCTAATAGGCCATTGCCATAGATCCCTTTGAAAGAAGTCTTAGTCCCATTGTTGAGAAATGGGAGGAACTGGGAAGAAGGGCTAACAGTCTTTGTTAATTTCTTGTAAAGAGCACTGAAGACCCTAATAAATCCAGAAGCTACCATTTCATTCAGGAGGGAAAAATACTCTTTTAAGTACTTCAAAGTAACTGTAAAGTAACTGAAACAACAGTCTTCATGTCTAATTGAAGATGACAATAAAAATATACAAAAAGGGACAGACTACACGCATGGATAAGAACAGGCCAAATGTAAAATCCCCTTAATATTCTACTCAGTTTCTGGGATGTGATCAAGCTTCTTGCTGTAGAAAAGGTGACTTTTGTAATAGTGCAACTGACTTTCTAATCAATCTGTTTGAAAAGGGCAGGATCAGAGAATGGTGGTTTTCAGTGCCAATACGGATACTCAGCCCATTGCCACAATATTTGGTTATCCAAGGTCTCGTAGATTTGAATTCTTCATGTATGTTTTAGTTTTATTAGGGGGTGGGGGCTGTGTTATGTTTTCCAGCAATTTTATAACTGTTGATAGTGGGAGAATTATTGTCATGAAAGAAAGAAATGTTTCAATTCAATTTTGGTCACTGATTCTAACATGAATTAATGTACATTTTTGTTCAATTAACAATAACAATCTGCTCTGCTGATCCTAGCCAAATAAAATCCCCAAAACAGCAGTCAATAAAGTACTTGCGGAAATTAAATATTTGGGGCTGCATATTTCACCAAAATCTTTTGGGGAAGGAAATGTAAAATGACTAACATATAAAAGGGGGCCAATAATTATTTTTGAGTCAAGAAAAAAGTGATTTTGCCTAGCAACAAGACAATAGCATCTTGTGCTTGAAAATACTTTGGTAGTAGTTTATCAGACTTAGTGTTTCTTGTTGGTTATAATGGCTGTGCTTGGTCATCCAGCAGCCTCTGGAAGGAAGGGGAAAAATCTAGTAATAAGTTTGAATTTCAGTTTTGGGAGCAGTTTCTAATATTTCCAGGGAATGGGCGTTTTTAAAGTGTCACAGTGAATATTTACTTCATGAGATAGCCAAGGCTCAGCCTGGGCCATGGGAATCATTTCATGTGCCTGTCCTGTTTCTAGAGTCAGTGTCAAGCACAAACTGACAGTTTTGTCCACAACTGAGCTTCGTTTCTTGCTTTCTTTTTTAATTTTCTTTTTCTCTCACTACTTTTAAGAGAGAAAGAGGGAGAATTTAATGAATGTAGAGTCCTATTGAATGGAGTGTCGCTATTGAAGTATTATATTCCAGTGGGTTCAGAAATTTCTGAAGAATAGACAGAGAGGTCATTTTCATATGATTTATGAATTCTAACCACCCATATAATTACCTAATTTCAAAACTCTTTTCACAGAATCATTTAGTTTGGAAAAGACCTTTAAGGTCATCAAGTCCAACCATTAACCCAGCTCTGCTAAGCCCACCACTAAACCATGTCCCCAAGTGCCACATCTACATGTCTCTAACATCTGAAAATGTCTCCAGGGATGGTGACTTCAGCACTCCCCTGAGCAGCTTTCTCCAAAGCGTGACAACCCTTTCAGGGAAGAGAACTTTCCTAATATCCAAAATAATTTGCCCCTGGCACAACCTTAGGCCATTTCCTCTTATCCTGTGGTTTGTCTCTTGGGAGAAGAGGCCAGTTACGACCTTGCCATAACCTGCCTTCATGTACTTATAGAAAGCAATTTTGTCCTCCTGAGCCTCCTTTTCTGCAGGCTAAACTCCTCCAGTTCCCATAGAGCTCCAATTTGTTTTGTAAATCTCAGTAGTGATCAGTTTCTCTAACCTCAAAAGCCATTTCTTACCCAATATTTTCTATATAGTGCCCTGGCTAGAAAGTTTCCGGCCATGCTGAGGGGTAAAGAGAATTTAGCTGACCAGGAAAATAATCCAAAGCATTCTGTTTTGCTTTTGCTTTTTCATTTGTGAAGTGCATCCTAGCTTTTTAGCATTTTAATATTTAGAACAAGTAAAAGACCTTCAAAAATAAATGCAGCAGAGTAGTGTATCATAGCTTCATATAATTTCTATAGTCTCAAAGCCATGGAATCCACACTTCTAATTGGAGAGAAAAATCTATCTTGTTGCCCGGTGATCTCCTAATGAGGTGGTGGGCACGGGTAAAATCATGAGCAGCTGACCTAAGACCACCACTTCCTTGTAAACAGCCCACTGAACACAACTTCTTTCTTCCTCTTATGTATTTGAGTGCTGTGTTTAAAATCTACATGAAACTTTTCTGTTGTTTTGATAAAATTTTCTGTAATTTGTTCAAAAAGAGATTTTCTGTACAAAAGTACTGGTTCTTTAAAACTTGATTTTCATTGAGGAACTAAAAGATTACTATCAAAGCTTGGAATTCAAAGTCACTATTCTACTGGATAAAAATCACCCCAAATAGAGACTCTGGGTTTAGGGAACTGAACTTCTGAAAAGCAGTAATTCTCTTGTTCTCCCTCCCTGCCTCCTCTAAGGCTGGAATTTATTGCTTGACTTTATCATCCGCATCTGTAGCACAGCTACAAACAGATGTTTCTCTTTGATTGTCTAATTAATTAACACAACCAAGTTAAACTCAGCCTAATTGTTCTTTTCTGCTGTTTAGCTTGAGTATTGCTCCTTCTCTTTTCAAGCATGAAGGTCTTCCGTGCCCAACAGCTTCTCTCTCCTATTTTTAACTTTATTAGGGGGTATAGTAAAGAACATAAAAAGACGACTTCAAACCAGATATTTTATCCAAATTATTGGTATGTCTGAGAATTTCATCAGATAAATAAGAACTGTATTTTGTACTTTCAAGTCTTAGACTCTTGAAGCATTTAGCAAATTGTCCTGGTTCTGGCCAGGATATGGTTAATTTTTGCAGTAGCCAGGAGGGGACATGGCTAGGACCCACAGATTGTGCTATACCCTCTCACACCAGTTTCCAGGGATGCTGGGAATGTTTAATTATATCAGTCTTAATATGGAGCCTATTGTTAAACTCTGTCAGTCTTGTTTTGTGGCTTCTACTTCAAACTATGTGGTAATAGGGAAATGAATGGAGACAAACATTTACTTGAGCTACTTCCCCAAAGTACTTGTACTATCATGTAATCTTTCCAACACTTCCCTTTTTTAATGCCATGTTGTCTTAATCTTGGGTTCATCTTTATCCTTCCTAAGCTGTGCCAGTCTAGCATTTTGTGGTTTCTCTTTCTTGGGGGACATAATCACCTCTGAAACCAGGCTTTGTCTTCCTACAGCCATAAAAAGCAATATGCACAGCTTCACCCAATATAAACTTTATGTGTTTGCTGACTTTCATTTTGCTGCAGGTGGTTTTGGCTGTGTGGTGCTTAGCTGTCCACCACAGTTAACCCACAGTCCTGTGTAAAATCCACCAAGTCTTAAACCCATCCTGCTGTGGGTCAGGGCAGCACAGCTCTGATCCCAAGAAGAAACCAGCAGTGATAACTGTGGAGCTATTTTGAGAAGAAGCCCTTATCACAGGCTTAGTAGTGCTGCATTCAGTTGACAAGGGGGCATTTTGAAGGTAAAGTTGAATGAAAATAGCCCTTCTCTTAAAGCATCTCCATTGAGGTTGGATGAAAAACCATCCCCTAAATATACTGGATGCCTATGTCGTTCAGTGAGGCAGATCATCAACCTTGCAAAAACAAGAAGCTAAGAGTATGCAGCTCATTAATTCTATTTTTCTCCTCAGTCATGAATTGTGTGACTTGTTTGCTTTTCCAGGCCTTCTTGGCTTTACAGGCTCTGAAGTCTGCTTTTGCCCCATAGAGGCTCTTAAGTCCCCTAGAGAGATGTCTCCAAGAGGAAAAAAGGAGAAGCGGGAGCAGTGGCCTTCCTTGGATCATTTCACTCTATTCTGCAACAATTAAGGTTTGAAGTGATCCTTGGGTGTCAGCTGTGTGGAGTGGTAAATATTAGAGCAGGTTGTTGGAATGGTGTCCAGGGGAATGTTTAGCATCTCCAAGGCTCACAATTTTGTGGATTCTCTGATAAAGACCTTCTTAGATAGCCTGAATTAACACTGCTTTGTAAGGAAAGTGTATCAGGTTTTTCCTGAATTTATTGGGGTCAAATAGAACTTTCATCATCCAGGTGAATTTCTCCACCTCCAAAATCATCAGTTAGCTCATCAGATTTTCACACCTACTTTCTACAAGCTCATAATTGTCCTTGTTGTTTTGCTGATCTTATTCTCTTTCTGAAAGTTCAGCTTTCTTAAGGATGGAGACAGTCATTTTAACATCCATATTGTAGGGATGTATGCATCTTTCCATAGCACCCTTCCAGTGCAGAAAAAAAAAGGACAGCTGGCGTAGTTTCAGGCTGCAGCATTTATGAGAGGAAATATCAAGACAATTTTTTGTCCTCTTTCAATGCATTCTCAGAAATGTAAACAACTGCTCAAAAATATCATGGCAGTAAATGGGTTTCATTTTGTTTGGAATGTGATTAAATGGTTTGCTGCTCCAGACTTCAAGAAAAATTGTGAAATGTTAGTTGTTTTGCATAAAGCTGATTCACTCTATTTCATTACATATGTATAGGACACTGGACACTGGGTATTTTTCAAAAGCAAATAATATTACATTGTTTAATAAAGGACTATTAAATACGAATAAGGATATTAGTTGTGACAAACTGCATTTTAAACAGCATATTAAATCACTACAATGAGCAACTGGATAGAAAATCAGTTTATGAGGAACTATTTTCTAAATAATTTAGTGATAAAAATTAATCCTTTTTAATATGAAAATTATCAACTTCTAACATGTCCTTTGTACACATAAATCTTTAGAATTTTGTGCCTAGTGTGTTCAGATTGATATGCTACCCTTTTTATTTGTTGCAGAAACATTTCTTTCCAGTAATTTTGAGTCTATATTTATGGAATCTGTCATTCATGTGATCAGCAAAGCTGAATTCCTTTTGTGCTCTCATTTAAGAGGGGCTTTCATCAACTTAGTCTCAATTTTTTCAATGTTCTTGGAACCTGGGCGTTGGAAAACTACTTTAAAAAGTACTTTCTCTCCTCCATTTTTAGTCAATTTCACTGATCTTGGATAATATGGAAGAGAGAAATTCTATGTAGCAACTAGAAATAATAATTTGGACCATCCTTAACTTTTGGGGTTTTTTTTGGTTTGTTTTTTTTTTTTTGTTTGTTTGTTTTGTTTTGTTTTGTTTTTTTTATTTTGTCAGAGTGGGGTTGTTTGGTTCATTTTCTATTTGTTTCAAGTTTGGGGTTGGTTTTTTCCTGAATTTCCTGGAGTCAGAAAATAACATCTTGCCAGTGCAGTCTGGTTGCATCCTTTCTTCTTTGGCAGCACCCTCAGCATGTGGCTATCCTTGAGAATATTTACTCAAGCATTTACAAATGATGCTTTCTTATTTCAAGAACATCCTGACTGCAAATCAGTGACACCTGTTCATATAGAAGGACATTCCAGCCAGCTAAAAATATTAGTGGGGTATAGGATTAGTGAAAAAATGGTAAGAATACTCTGGCTTCAAAGTAATTTACAGATATAAGCAGTAGAATAATAAATATTTTAAACACCAACAAAAATGCTACTGTAGATACAATTAAAGTTGGGGTCACAAACTGCAAAAAGTCAATTCTGTTTTCTTCTGTCTGCTTGTCAGTTTTGCAGACCAGAAGTAAGTGGTCAGTGAGTAGTTTCATGGGCTTGTTCTGGCCATGCCACGACAAGTCAGAATTAACTTTTCTGCACCCCAGAATAGATGTTTCTGTTAACCTTTTACAAAATTACAGCACTATGTAATGAACAAAAAGAAAAACATAGCATATTTTAAAAGCTATCTATGTGTTACAGCACCTTAATGCTTTTGAGGATAATTTAATATTTTGCTGTACTTAGATCAGACAGATATTTTCAGAGAAAATAAAGAACAAGCATAGGTGAAATCCATCTATGGCAAATATATATGTTTTGTCCTTAGAAATATGATCTGGTTTTTTTTGTATCCTTTAAAAAGAAAGTGGAGAGTCTAGAAATTAATTGTGCAACAGGAAGAATAACAGAGCAGGGGCGATTTAATAACAAAATAGAGAAAACTATTACAAATCTTTGGAAAAGTAAGGAGAGCTAGTTGTTTGAAAATCTGACCTCTCATTGTCAGCTTTTGGTATCTATTTGTATTCTTTACGATAGTCATCTTTTAGATGAATATTCACCAATCATTCTTATAGACAGCCTTAAGTCCTATAATTGGTTGTTCCTAAACTAATCAAATGGAGTTTCTTTGGATAGAACTATTTAAATTTAACTGGCCTATATTCAGGTTACTCTTGTAGAAGGACAAGAGCAGTGCATGTTTCAGTTTTGCCCTGTTTTTCTTTCCTTACAACATAAATTAGTGGCTGCATTAGGTACAGCATGTGCCCAGCTAGTGGAACATGGAAGTGCTGTAGAATACTCCATATTTATGGCCAGACACTGAATGTATGTCTGTCCTGCTGACCATATGTGTGGTCAGCAGGCAATACTAAAAAGCATTTTAGTTGAAATGTTACAGCAGAACACTGACTTCTGAAATACACAATAGAGAATAAAATTTCTCAGTTGAAGGAAATCCAAAACAAAGTAGAAATTTGCAGAATTTAAGGGGAACTACTAACAATTTATTTTAGGAAAGTTTTGTATAAATAATATTTTAATAGTTCCTCCTTTTGTTTTAAAAAAACCCAGTACCCAAACACGGCATATAATTGCTTTATTAACTGATTCCTCCTTTGGTTTTTTGTTTAGGAAGAGCCTTTTGTCATGGTGTCTGAAAATGTTCTGGGAAAACCAAAGAAGTATCAGGGCTTCTCAATAGACGTGTTGGAAGCCTTGGCCACTTACCTCGGCTTTAAATACGAAATTTATGTAGCACCAGATCACAAGTATGGGAGTCCTCAGGATGATGGGTCGTGGAATGGCCTGATAGGAGAACTGGTGTTTAAGGTAAGGTCATTAATAACTTCCTAAGTAATAATGTATGATAAAAGTGTGATCAAGTTAAGAAATGTGTTGTTTGCATCAGCCACTAACCTTTTTTATGGGTAATTGGTAACACTTTGCTTACTGCAACTTTGCCAGCACTTAAACAGTGTGCATTGGAGAGCACTGAAAAAGCTGGAAACTATACTTCTTTAGTAACTGTTTAAGAAGCAGGGCAATCTCTTTCTTTTCAACCAAAGTAAAATCTAAATGTAGTCAAATAATGGGATGCACAGCATCCTGATCAGTTTGGCAAGACCTGACACAATGAGTCGAAGAGGCTGTTCAAAAGAGAAAAAATTGGTGTTGCAGTAATTAGTGATATATTACATAAATAATGTCTAGCAGTTAGAAAAATGTTGGTGTGTTAAATACATGAAGTATATAATAAATAGAAAATGTTTTATTGATATATAACACATTATGTAGATGTAGGAATATATTATCTATTCTGTAATTAATAAACCATTTAGTCTATTTAATTTGACATTAATTGTTCAATATTATATCATAAATAAATTGAACCAAAAGCATATGCAATGTTTTCCTTTTCTCTTTTTGCTCGTTCCTTGCATCTTATGTTTGGAGTTTTAGTCCCATGGAGAAAGAAAGGACTAGGCAGACTCTATTCTGCTGGTGCCTTATTTGTACTATATATATATAGTGAATATATGTATTTTATTTGCTCTTAATTAATGTGTGGGGTAGCTTTTACAGCTATGGAGTCCTACATTTGTTGTGCTTCCTTAAAGAACTGCAGTAGATTTTCATGTAAATAACTTAGACATTGGCTATAGGGGTGTTTTTCCCAACATGCAGGTGGAATTTAATTCATAAGCACAGATAACAGTAAAGAGCACCATGGTCAGGTACAGGACATAAATATTTCAATAAAGGAAAAGAAAATAATTAAGAAAAGAAAAAGATTATCTTCCATGGGTAAAAAGTTACTGATGGGTAAGCTATTCTGCCTTCTCGAGCAACAGGAAGCCTGTTGCAATGGAGTAACCCAGCTACTCGTTCTGTACCCATACCACCTTTCATACACATACACTGTAATAATAAACTGCCTTTGCCATCTCCCTATGTCATTATGAAGCTGGAAGCTGGAATTGTATGTTCACAAGCTGGAAAAGTAGGTATTTCCATCACCTTCTAAACATTGACAACTAAAAATCTCTCATCTACTTTTGAGATGTAACACCACAGTGGCCCATTGCTTTATTTTTATCCATTCTTTCTGCCTCTAAATCTGATGTTATGCTACACCCTACTCTCTTCACTACTCGTCAGGCCACTGCATAAAACAGACTGGAGGGGTCTTAATTCTAGATGGTCTGGAAGTAGAAGTGGGCCTGGGAAGTTTTATTTATTTGCAACAGATGATTGGTAAGGCAGAGCTCATAACAACTCAAATGGCTCCAAGGAAAGACATGTATGGCATTCTTGTCCCTTGGCAGGCAGGAATTCAAACAAATAGCTCACTGAAGGTGGTAACCACCCAGATCTGTAAATCCACGTCTCCAGTGCAGCAGATTTACCAGCCTGCTATGATTTTGCTGTAAATGAGTCTTCATGGATATGAAATCTTCCTGCACATGTACAGTGTATGAAGAGTTAATGGAATTGCATTTGGAAATCAAACCCCATGTTTTCCCTATACTATGGCAGTGTATAATTTTTCATCTTTCTTACCCTAATATAATTAATTAGCAGTAAAGGTTCTCTGTGTCCTCTCCCATTCTCTCTCCCTCTTAAGGCAGAAAAACCTCTGGGCGAGCAGCCAGTGTCTATCTACCCCTTACCAAGTGCAAGCTGTTCCTGAAAGGCTGCTTTCTTATTTACTGCAAACTGAGTTCTGCTCCCAGAACTCAAATTTCCATCCCCTTGGCAACTTTATAAGGGGAAGTAAAGGAGCAGAGAATAGTTTTAAATTAAAGGCCTAACCTGTTTGAAACACAGCTTTTCCTTGTTTTCCCAACCAAGTTTTACATGATAGTCTGGCCAACAAGTGGAGGAATTCCAGAAACAGTGGGAGTACTCTTTGCCTGTTAATGTGTCAGCCAGGAATGAGCTCTGCAAGAGACAAGTCTCACTCAAGGGTAATGGAAAATAGCTACCTTCTCTTTTGGAGTGCAAAGAATCATACAACCATTTAGCTTGGAAAAGACCTTTAAGATCATCAAGTCCAACTCCTATCCAGCACTGCCAAGTCAATCACTAAACCATATCCTGAAGCGCCACACCTACTTGTCTTTTCACTACCTCTAGGGAGGGTAACTCAGCCAATTCTCTGGGCTGCCTGTTCCAATGCTTGGCCACCTTTTCAGTGAGTGAAGTTTTTCTAACATCTCCTGGCACAATTTGATGCCATTTCCTCTCATCCTGTTTCTTGTTACTGGGGAGATCAATCCCCACCTTATTACAGCCAGGAGGTAGTTGTAGAGATCATCTCATTGAGAAGGGTTCTTAGCCACTCCAGATGTGCCATATGAAATAGCAGTTGCTGTAGCAACCACATGATTTCTGTGCTCAAGATCAATATTCACTTCTTGCATTAACCATCTTCAATGTGCAGCAGTCTCTGGTGCAGGTCCTGGTATCAGGGAGAGCCAGTCCCAGGCTGATCTTGTTTGCTGCAGACCTGCTGGAGTGGGATGGCAGGGCAGGAGCCCAGCTGTGCCAAACACATGCCCTGGGCCCACAGCTGGCTTCACAGACATGACATTGAGCCAAGTTCACTCTGTTCCAGCTTTGAAGACAAGGTTTCTGTTGGCTGCTAAAATAGGAGCTGGAATCAGCAGAACATAGTAAGTGGCCTTTAATTTGAACTTGGAAAGTGATTTAAACTCCACCCCCCTTTGATTGTCAGGACTTACATTAGGTACATATTTGGTTCATGCACCTTTTCTAGTCAAAATAGCCTGAATATAACCGTGCTATACAAAAGTTTCTGTTTGCTAAACCCCTGAACCAGGTGGTCTTCAGAGAATAAACGCTCTTTGAGAGAAGCCCTTGGCGCTATTGTCCCTCTCCTGTCAAATGACATGGGCTCTCACTGCATCTTGTAGAGCTTCATCTCACAAACAGGATTAGTTCAGAGAGCAGCAGCCCTCTGTGGAGAGGCTAAAACCATCTCAAGGGAGCAGTGCTTTACCACAAATCTAACTCTTACTGTTAATTATCCGTGTCTTCTCTCAGTGATTCCTTTAGTTGCCCTCTATCCAGATTGCCTGAGGGATAAGCCTGTGTGTCAGGCAAGAGAGGTGGCTAATGCCACTTCTGGGAGAGCACACTAGGCTTTCCAGCATGACTCTGGGCTTTCTGGTGATATTCACATCCATCAACCATTGCTTTTCACATCTTGCTATGCAACCTTGTCACAATTTTCTACCCGTGAGGAGTCATGAGGAAAAAAAACAACGTAGGGAAGACAGCCTGATTCCACTTGGGTCCATCAGAAAAGGAAAAATACGTGCTTAATCTTTTCTAAGAGAAACTGCAAATCAAATAGGAGCATCTTATGAGGCTCTTTTTCTCTTGCACCTTCTTAAGGGGGAGAAAGGAGGGGAGAAACCATACAGGGAGCTCAAAGTGAGAAGAAAAAGTAACAGCTGAGTAAAAGGAGAATTATTTGGATCTATGTGTGTTAACTTGAATCAAAATGTCTCTGTGACTGGTGTTTGCATATCCATGTTAATAACTGCATAATGTGAAACTGTGTTTTATTGCTTCTAGCATTTGTTGAAACTTGATTTTACATTGAAAATGGATTAAGTGAAGGCCTTCACAGGACCACTTTAGAACAGATCCTTTTATTTTCCCTGTTCTTGCTCATGAACCACAGGAATTGTCAGAAGATTGCTTTCCATGTGTATGAGATGTGCTTGCTACAGCAGTAGCTTAGAGACATTTCAGGGATTTCTAGGTTTTGCTCATAAGCTGGTTCTGTGAAACCAGTAGCAATGCTATCAGACCCATTTGGTCATTTCTTTTGGATTTTCTCATTCTGGTTGTTTTCAGTTTTTCAATTTCTCATTGCTCTACAATGGCCTCAGGAGAACTGCTGCTAAGGAAGATAAATATAAAATCCTATGCAGGTCACACAGAGCAAAATAATGCCCTCTGCTGTTTTTGTTTTTTTTCAATCTGTTTCAGGAGTCACAGTTTCATTCATGAGAAATGTGTAAGACATATGATGGTTGTTTGATTTTGGCACTGCAAAAGCTTAGAGGAGTGCTATACATGTTTTATAATTCAGATTGGCAGCTATATATCTAAATATTGACATAATTGCATGCATTTGCCTTTCTATTTCAAAAGCACAAGTGAACCTTTACTTCTTGAAACTGATGTCTTTTCTGATCCAATCTGACATGTTAATGACAAGCATTTAATTTTTTTCATCTTCCAATTTTGAAACAAGATGACAGAATCTATATGTAATCAAGGACACTCACCATCAGTAAATCAAATACCAAGTGAAGCTTAGACTTGCCTTTATATTAAAACTGTAGTTTTCTGGGAAACAGGTGTTTATGATCCAATTTAGTAAGTTAAGCATATGAGTTGCCATAATTCAGTGTAGCCTTGTTTTGGTTTGGGCTTTTTCTTGTTGTTGGTGGTTTTTGGGGTTTGTTTTGTTTTTTTTTCTTAAAACAGCTAAACACCAGAGTTTTTAAGAATTAGTTCAGGATTTATCTTTCTCTTTTATGTTTTTCACTTTACTACCTCTCAAGAAATAAATACATAGAATCACAGAATGGCTTAAAGATCATCTAGTTCCAACCCCACTGCCATGGGCAGGACATCCTTCACTAGATGAGGTTGCTCAGAGCCCTTCCTTGAACACTTCCAAGGATGGGGCATTCACTGTTTCTCTGGGCAACCTGTTCCAGTGTCTCACCACCTTCACAGTAAAGAATTTCTTTATAATATCTAATCTAAACCTCCCTTTCTGTTTGAAGACATTTCCCCCTCATCCTGTAGCTCCAAGATATTGTAAAAAAGTCTCTCTCCATCTTTCTTGTTGGCTCCCTTCAGGTACTGGAAGGCTGCAATTAGGTCACCTCAAAGCCTTAATTATGTCTGTAGCATATAAAATAGCAAGACATAATTATATCAGAATTGTTGCTGCAGTACAACAAAGGAAAAGCAACCTTTCCATTAGCACAATATTGTTCCACTGTCATAGATGGTTGATAATGGGAGTGGAACCATAATTCTGGGAAACGTGGAGAGACTGCTTCCCAGAGATGCAAATTAGAAGTAGTATTTCCATAGATACCATGGTGTCTCATTTTTTTATTTATTTCTCTTCAATGTATTTAATGGAAAAAAGAGTTTTCCTGTAAAAAGGAGGGGGACAGCAGAAAAAAATTCCATTAGTCATACAGTCAACTATTGCTTGATAAAAATATCTTTACTGGTGTATGTTGCTTTTTAGTAGAGAATTTTTAAGCATCTTACAGCAATGCAATTTGAATGAGAAACTCAATGATCTAGTATGGTAGGGAAATATTTTAGTAATATGCTGATAATCAGTAACCCAGCTAATTTAATAAGCAGAGGCTGAGTCTAGTCTTATTTTTTAATCACATGTCCTCCTTTACCCCTAAATTCCTATTTTGCTTTTTGATGTACATTTAGGGGAAAAGCCCCAAATCTGTGCTGTTCACTAAATGCAGTCATAATTTCCTGTTTGACAGCTATTGGACTCCTGTATTTGTAAATTGTTTTAAAAACATATTTATGTTCACAGTTGTGGAAGACAGTTCAAATTGCTGGCTGGTTTGCACCTTGCTCATGGGAAATAGGACTTGACTGTCAGCAGGTGCTGTGAATCACATGAGTCACTCATTGAGCAGAAGGTTTGTAATGAGAGGATAGGGAGATTCAGCCTGAACTTTCCATGGATAATTCTAATTACTGACTGAGTTTTCTGCTGCCCATGGGCAAAGGGCAGTTGAATCATCACTCACAAAAATTTGTTAGGAAGGGACCTGAAGTGAATTTATGAATCCGTGCTTTCAGTGGTGCTCATCAACACAACTTCACTTATGACACCGGAGAATTTAATACACAAATTAAAACTGAAGCTCTAATTCATAGCTTTTAAGAAAATCAATATTTTCAAACCCTTTTTTGTCCAAATCATCAGGCTTCCAGCTAGGCTCTGCCATTTTCTCATGCCAGTGAACAATCAATATAAAGTGACATCATTTAAACTGAAGTCTTAAGAGCACTGTGATTAGAAGTATGTTTGTGCCATGGGCTGCAGAGAGCTTTGCACATCATATTAAAAGACCCCAGTTGATTTATAAAATTTTCTAGTCAGTTTCAGCTGCTGTACCTTCCCACTCAGTAGTTAATATCACATATCTAAGGAACTAGGAATCTCTGCCTTCTTTGGGCAAGAAGAAAGAAATTCAAGAGAGTTAATAAAATTTGACTCAGTACTTTCAAATTTTTGTGCTCTCCTCACCCCCTTCCAAAGGATCACAGATGGCTTTAGGCAGAACAAAAATGAATTAAATCAAGGTAGTAGAAGTTTAAATACTTTATGTACTCCTTTGTCATATTAAAACATCTAGAATTCACAGTCTTATTGCTCAGTATTTGGGCTTTTCAAAATGGTATTCATATGTCTGCTTTAAATAACCTTTCTTGTTTTCAGTGAAGCTCTAATTGTACCTGTAAAAAGTAAAGTAGCACCTGCTGTACTTGTGACTGTTGTCCCTGGAGACCTAATACGTACTGTGAAATACAATGATTAGATCAAGAAATGTTACTCATCCTCTTTTCATGTGAAATGTGTTCTTTAAATTACAACAAAAAATGGAAATGGCACAAAGCAAGTCCAGGCTAGCTGCAGGACAGGTTGGCATTGCTGGAGGAATTGTCTATCAGGAGGATACAGAGGAATTAATTGTAAAGGAACTGCAGGAAGAATCTGACCTTCTGCACTTTAGACTTTGCAGATAAAATTGATGTTTTATGCAATTTCAGGTACTCCTAGGATAGTAGCCCTTTGTCATGACCATCAAATCATTAAAATATTTTATAAATTTGGCTCAATCAGGCAACTAATTTCCTTTGATTGGATCTGCTATGCACAAATTCTGACTTGTGCCACAATGGCTGTGATGGCTCTAGTAAGCTAGGATGACAAAAATGACCAAAAGTAGATTTCCTCCAGGTATTATCTGTGTTTGTAGTATTTTGATTTCTTGTCAAATATCAACAAGGAGAGCTGATGTGACAAAGTCCACCAAGTGAGTTTTGCTTGCAGAAACTAAGACACATGGTTGATATACCCTGCTCAAGCCTTAGTGACCTTTCTTTCCTCACACACTGAAGACTTTGGTCTTGGCATCTGACTCTCCTTAAACTTAGCTGCTATAAATTGCAGAGAGACACAGATCCTTTTTGAGGCTCCTACTTACACACATTGTTTTTAATTCCTCTCCTCAGAGAGCTGACATTGGGATCTCTGCCCTGACCATCACTCCTGACAGGGAGAACGTGGTGGACTTCACAACACGGTACATGGACTACTCGGTGGGCGTGCTGCTGCGCAAGGCAGAGAAGACAGTGGACATGTTTGCCTGTCTGGCCCCCTTTGACCTCTCCCTGTGGGCCTGCATTGCTGGCACCGTGCTCTTAGTGGGGCTCCTGGTCTACCTCTTGAACTGGCTCAACCCCCCACGCCTTCAGATGGGATCCATGACTTCTACAACTCTCTACAACTCCATGTGGTTTGTCTACGGATCCTTTGTGCAGCAAGGTAAGAGACAGAGGGAGGCTCTGCCTCTGAGAGAAAACCTGTATATCCTCCCCACTGCTGTAGAGACCTTCCTCTCCCCAGCCTCTCTCCCACAGCCCACAAGGAACTGGGAGCACTGGAAAGCCTTGTGCTAAAAGATTTCCTAGATATTTAGCTGCCCCGTATGGGAACCCTGAGAAGGTCAGAGCACTATGTGCTAGCTAGCTTATGTTTTGTTTTGTTACTATAGAAAGGTGATTTTCCTCTGAGGGGAAATATAAATGTATTGCTCATCATTTGCTGGAGAATTATTCAATATCATCAAGTGCTATGTTCTTACCCAGTCATAGAATGCTGGCATTTGGATTTTGAACTAAGTTTGGACTAATCCGCAGTGCTAAATGATCTTACTGTGTCTGATATTCTTTCCTCCCTCTTCTAATTTATTTCAATTTCCCTGTGTAATGTTTAGATTCAAGCTTCTCTGCTCTTCCTGATTGCTTTCTCAATCCCATCTAGCATCTGGTATAGCCCAGGCTGATCCCCAGTTCTGCTTATATTCCCAAGTCCTTCACAATCTAACTCTTCTGGCAGGGTTTTAACCATGCATCCTAAAGATGTCCGGGTCTTGCTTAGAATTCTGACTGCAAGTTGGAGTTGTAATGCAAAGTGGAATAAGAAAACACAGCTTACTATAAGAGTGAAGGGGATTTAGATAATAACACTCGACGACAAAACAGAATGAACACCTTCTTGCTTATTCATGTAATTGTTCCTCAGCCACTGCTGGCACTGCAGGTACACCTGTTTTAATTTCCCAAGCATCTGCTCTACGAAGAGCCATGGCCACTACAGCCCTAAACTTGCAGGCAATTCTTTGTTTAGAAATTTTAACCTGAATTTGGATGGAACACTGTAAGTAAAGGTGTTGTATTTGTGTACTACTGGCAACAACTGTGGTTTAGCATACTTTTTTTCAAAACAATAAGATGACTTCCATAAAAGCTAAAGGTATCCATGAAATTCAAGTATGAAACTCCTAGAATAGAAAAAAACAAGCTAAAATAATGTCACTAACCAGGAAAAGAAGAAAAGCTTTAGCTGGCACTTTCCACGAGAAGAGTGATTTTAAACACATAAGCACAGAGGCATTCCTTTTAAAAATACCAATTGCATTGAGCAGTGATGGTCAGCTGAGAAGAGCTCAAGAGATAGTTTCATAAATAAAACCAAATACTTCAAATTATCTGAGACCTATTGAAGTTTTTTGAATGTTTATGGGTAGGTTTCTAAAGCTCTCTTTCTGTCCAAAATATCCCCAGTGTAAGTGTTTAGTGAATCCAGCTGTGAGAGAGCAGTTGGTCTGTTACAGAAGGAGACTCATTACATCTGTCTTCCTGCTAGGTTAGAACTTGTGAATTAGTTTCTTTACTGCATGAATGTGAGTCATTCCACACAAGTTTATTGGCCTGAGCATCCCTACTGTACTCTCAACAGGAGTCCCTAAAGCTTTCTAGGAGGCTCTCCAGCTAAGGTTCAGAGGAGGCACCACTGGTTTAACACACCTCAGTCTGAACAATTGTTACCTGAATTGTTTTTCCAAGGAAGCCTGTATTGCCTGGTTTCCTGAAATTTCCTAGCTCGTAGGTCCAGAGTAGTAGCCCACAAGGGAGCTCATGGATAGATGCTCAGCTAGCTTAAAAAGAAAAGGATTTTTTTGTCCAATCAATGAAAATGAGTGCTTAAGGAGGGTGTAGAGAGAAACCTTGAATTTGGCATGAAATTGAGGAAGAAATTAATGTAAAGAAGGGGGACCAGCTGGCAAAAATAGCAAAATTCAGTAGTGGAAAAAATAAAAGGGAAATAAAGAAAAAGTATTTATTTGAGCAGATCTGCATCCAGTCCCTGTGGTAAGACGTGTCACACATGAGGGACAACTCAGTAAAACCTGCTGGTGGTACAAAGCATCTGGGGGCACCAAATCTTGTGCAACTTAAGAAAAAGAAATTCACAGAACTGGGAAGGTGGGAGGAATTATTTACAGAGACAGACACCTTACCACTCTACCATGTGGATTTTAAGTACAACTCTATAGAATTCACCAGACTAAGGTAAAATATTCACTTGGCTCCTACTGAGTGGGGGAAAGCTGTAGACATGTATCTATATCATTGTTCTCTTTCAAACAACAAGCAGAACTGTCCTGAATTAGCTGGAAGGAAAATTGAAAAACATTGAAAAGAATTTATACCAAAATACGTGACACTTAGTGAGTGATATAAACATAAAGACTCAAAAGAACTCAGAAATTCAGTGCAAACAAGTAAAGATCCATTTATAATATCGGCCTGTATTTCACATTCAATTTGAATATAATAGAAACTATATTAGCTGGAGCGTTATTGTTTACTAATCCTTGTGAGTACAGAAAATAAAAATAATTTTCATTGACAGGGTAACTGGCTATTGTGGTGATTTAGCCTCTGTTTTCATTCATCAGCTCTTCATTCAGCCGAAAAACTGCAGCTTTTATTTGTTTTGGAATAGTAAATCTGTTGCTATTAATTCTGATTGGCAAATCTTAAGTGTAGCAGCATGGGCCATTTCAAATACTGTCACGTTCACTTAAGAAATCTTTCAGCAGTGATTTAAAGCATGACAAGGTACTCATTTCTGTTATCAAAATATAGAACCAAAGATGCTTTTATACCCTGTGCTGACAGAAACAAAGCAGCGTGAACCAAGGATTGCTTGTGCTTTGATAGTTCTGGATTCTTTGTTTAGGGCTAGCAAGTGATTTGTGCCATCATCTTCTCTTTTTTTCCTCTAGGCAGAGGAAAAATTTGCAAGCATGCAGACTAGCTTCAGACCTGAAATTGCTCTGAAGACAAAAGAGCCCTCTGCTGCAAAAATACAAGTCATTCTTTAGGGAAGCTCATAACTTACTATGAATGAAACCAAGAGTTTGTTTCTTCTGAAATAGTTAAAAATTTGGCCGATTTTAGCTAGTAGCTTCACTGTGTCCCTTCTTATTTTTGTTCAGCCTTGACTCTGATGTCTTGTTCAAATGCTGCTAACAAGTTTTACCCTTTTTCAATTTTTGAAACGCCGAAGAAAAATACTGTGTCGTTTTCTATAGACAAAAGTCAACACAGATCAATGCAATGGTTTTTAAGGCAGGTCTATAATTACTGTCATACTCAGTTACAAAATTTAAGTATTTTTATTTGCTTCCTTCAAGGTAGGCTGAAACTTAATGTGACTGCTAATTGAGTCACTTAAACTTAGGTCTTGGACTTGGCTTTCAATTTCTTCCCTCTGTATTTCAGTGACCACTCTAGGCACCATTTTGAGACTGGCAATATGGAAATATATTTTAAGTTTCCCTTTTTATTTGAGATTCATTCATTATTGAGATCAGTCAAAATAATTTACATTATTTTTTAAGATACATGAGGATAAAGCTGCAATATAACTCAATTAATATAAAAGTGTATAAAATGCAAAGGGAGTTTTTTATTCTGTACTCAAGCCCTTCATTATAAAAATAAAATTTAAAAAAAGGTCAGGCAGTGCACTGAAATGCTTTGGCTTCCTACCTAGTATACCCACTGAATCTGCAATATACTGTGACCACTAAGAAGGCAAAGACTATTAGGTGATCTTAGCCATGCTGCTGTGGTTTATATTAAAAGTAAATGCTTCTGACTCTGAATTCAAAATTCAGGCATGAGTAGTTAAGATAATATCTGTTGTCTTTGAGTTGTCTATTTATCTAAAGATGAAGCAAATTCATCAATTCAGACTGTGGAGGATTGCAGTTATGTTGAAATTTATTGTCACGGCTTCTGAATTTATTTTTTTCCTTTTGTTCATCCAGGAAAACTTAAGTGGTAAAGCTCTGCATTTTGAATATTACTTTTGACAATTGGACAGAAATCTGGCTCTAGGCAGCCCTGCTTGGGCACGGTGTGTTTGGAAAAGGCCCCTTTCTACTCCAGAGAGTCTGAGGGATAAATGAATAATGAATAATTATGTAGTTTTTGCTCAGCTTTCATGTTACCTTATACAACCACAGTTTTCCTTCTCTTGAGCCATGGTTTTGTTGCTACTCCCTCAAATTTTGCCCTTATTAGAATTTGCCAGTATAGGGAACCTACCATATGAACTCAGAGAAGAAGTTTGGGGGTTCTAAACACTTCACTAAAATCTTCATCCAGATCAACTGACTCAAGTTGCTTCAATAGTCTGATGACTTTTATACTTGCTGAGAACCTAGTTTAATCTCCTGAAGGTTTTCTATTAGCTTCCTATTAGGGGTTCTTGTTAGAAAACACTCTAGGGAGCACTCTGCTCTCACCAGTACTGGAGAAAAATCAATGATTTAAGAAACAGAAATTCAAGATTAGAGCTACTGCCAACTCTTCCTATAATAGATCAGTTTTTGAGACAGGTAAAATGCTGCTTTTTTTTTTTTTTTTTTTGGACTTGCAGAAGAATTGTTTTGGGGGATTTTGTTTTCAAGGCAGCCTCTCAAATTTTGCTTCAGAATTCACTGACAAGCTAACTCCATATAATAGATTTCAACTGAATGTTGACAAAATAATGAATTTAGAGAAAACTACAATGTTTTGTATTTGATATGAAAGACACTCTAAAGGACTTTGTCTGTATCTTACCACACTCTGCTTATTTTGCTTTGAATTTTTCTGTAAGAGAAGGTATTTCTGAATTGGCCTGGCAGGATTTTAGATTATGCAGGTAAACGTGCAAAACTCTGTTTTGTTTGGTTTTGTTTTTTGGTTGTATTTTTTTTGCTATAATAGAAAATATATTTTAAATGGCTAAATCATTCAAGATTTAATCACTTCTTAGTGATTGCAACAAAACAAACATTCATTATAGTTTTATAAATAGAATTTGACCATGGCATAATGAGCACTTGAAGTATTAGCTACAAAAATATAATTTTCTTCAGAGATCTTAATAGACTTGATTAACCTAGAAAAGTTATGAAATAACCACTGGTGGGCCATTTTTTTATCCCCTTATATTTGTTTAAAATGCTGGGCACAACTGGAGGTTTTGATTGGTCATCAGTGGTGTCAGTAATGGCCAATTATGCTGATAATACCTGGTAAATGAGAAAATCTTACTGTTTGCCTTGTGTAAATTGCATTTCATAGGAGCAATAAAACAGCCTCCAAGATTCAGCACTTCAAAGTCATTATAATACTTCTCAGATGGTTAAAGCTGCTCAGAATTCTCAGCCTCCTTCCTTGTATTACCACCCAAGGTGTGATACAGTCCTGAAATGCACTGCCTGGAGTCTGCTGTTACTTAATAAATTACTCCATCTTGCTTATCTCACTCTTGGCATATCCCTATCAGCAGGAAACCATTATGCTGTAGCAACATCCTTTCTTAGTGACATTTTCCTCTTAATTAACTGTACAACAATCAAATATTTAATATTCAGAGGAAGACTCTAGAATCATTCTGGAAGAATTTAGTTAGAAATTAATTATATCTTCACATATGATATTTAGTGGCAAAACCTGATTTATTTTTTGGGGGTGTTATATATAGAAATACAAAAATGATCCAGTATTAAGGCTTTAGGACTGGGACCTAGTTCCTATTTGGTTTCTGTACTAAATCTGCTGGCTGACCACATAAACATTATTTAATATCTTAGATATCAGCCCTTAGTTTTAAAATGGAGATATTACCCATCTTCCTTCATAAAAACATGCTTTATACCTTCTCGTAGAAGGCAGAACGTAAATGCCAGTCTCATTAATTAACAATTTTAATTGCTCTTCAAACTAATGCCAGTCTTGACATATTCATGTAGCAAGGGGAACAGACTTGTTGAGCCTAAAATGCACAGCACTGAGCTGGGAAAACGAAGTCAGATACCAAACATGTTAAGATACAAACTACAGACACCAGCAGATATATTTGTGGCACAATAGTACCGCCTTAAAGTATGAGCCCCCAAATTTTCATGTTATTTTGGTTAAATCTAGACTAGTGTATCAGTAAGTATATTTACCTTTGTGAAGTCATCTCTCTGAAATGGGGACTGCAGCCCTGTGGTACCCAAGCTCCTTTTGCATGTCTCAGTGGTTTGGCCAGCCCTCTTGACAGCGTCCAAAATTGAGTACATTTTGGCAATTGTGTCCTGTGTCTCAAATGTATTTGGAAACCACAAATGATCACTGGAACTGACAGCATGTACTGAGAGTTGTTGTTGTGCATGCAGTGCACTTTTGTAAGCCTTGGACATACCTTTATGTCCTTTCAGAGGTTTATTTGATTGTCTCTTTTTGAAACTGTAGCTCCATGGAATAACCATGCTCCAAGTATAATGTTCAGTAGTGTGAGCATTTGTTTGCAGCAATATGATATCACTAGTGTGAAACTACCAGGGGATATGCTTGGATTTTCCCCTAATTTGAAGTTAAGATTCAGGCAGTTCTCAGAGACATCATAAATAATGCATTTCTACATCTCTGCACGTGGTTGCTTGAGTAATAGCAGTGGGTCCGTGAGGCAGCGTATTTGGAGATTTTGTATCTGATATACCATCTATGAGGAGGTGGAGAATGAATGGCAGTGTGAAAGCCCAAAAACTACCTTAATTGCCTAGGAGTAGCTCTGAGTGACTGTGAGAAGGCAATGTCTGTCTGGCTATAGCATAAACCCTGATCAAGACCAAATGAGGCAAAAGGAAAGTAGAATTGGATGTCATGGCATCCATCTGTCCATCATTTTTTTTTCTTTCAAGAACATCCTAAGGTAAATATTTTACTCAGAACAGTTTCTTTAATTGTTATAATTTCTAATATGACTATATGCTGTAATTGGGTAAAGAATGGGTAAATTCAGTTTGGATTAGGCAATCAATTTTGACTTTTCAGGGTTCACCTGTGTATAATAATACATTTAATAGGGGAAGCAAGGAAGAACCATTTAGTCAGTGTTTAGTCAGTGAGTGTTTCACCCATGGACAAACAAGGTAACCCCATTTTTATCTTCAAAGATGTTTAGAAGCTGAAGAGACAAGTCTTACTTGTCCTGCTATTTGATATTGCTACACAGGCATTTACACTTAAATTGACAACTTCAGCTGTTTATGGTAGAGACAAAGTGAGAAAAGAGTTTTAGTTTTATTAAAACTACTCCCCTCTGCTTGGAATGACAGCAGTTTCATCTGCAAACTGATCAGCCTTTTTCAGCTGAGGACATCCAAGGCATCAGATAAACATGGGTTTTAGAGGGAACCCGTGGTAGTTTTCTGTTGCTTTTCTGCCCTGTGAGGAGTCCCTCCTCTGCAACAGCTGTGCCATAGCTGCATCCACCCAGGCAGATCCACTTCACAACATCAACTGGTGGGTAGGTGCCAGGAACATTGCCTGAAAGCTGTAAAGACAGGAGTAGCAGGGGTTTTCAAGCTGCTGGCAGGAAAGTCTCCCTTCTTCAGCAGCTGAGGGTTTTTTCCTCAGAATTCTTGTAATATTAAAGTGTTTGTAAAAGAAGTAGACCAAAATGAATATAGAAAGGAAACAAAAATTGCTATCAAATGATTTTTTTAAACTAACCTGTTCCTTTCCCTGATTGTTGAGATGACAGACCCGTCTCAGCATATATGGTAAAATGAGGGCTGTTGGAGGAGTTTGTTTCCTATTTTTTTAAATTTAATTCCCAGCATGCAAATTAAGGGGATTACCATCATTATAACAGCATCCTGTTGTAGCAATCTCCTGCTGCTTAATTTTTATCCTTCCACTGTTGGTAGTGGAGGGAGAGATCTTAAAGTAGGACTTCACCTTTTAAGCATTTTTGAAGTTAGTGAGATGGGGCTGGGTTAAAAATGTGCGATACCTCACCTGCCAGGCAAAAGGGAGGTGAACATGGGTGGTTTTGACTGAGGTCTAGTCTTCCCCCACACTAGGACAGAGTAAAGAAAGGGATGAAGGGGAAAGAAAGTCATCTGCAAACAGGCTGTTAAGGAACAGTGATAATAAATCTGTTGAGTGGGGTGTTCGTTGTTCATGCCCAGATATACTTGCTAATAGAACATTTTTAGCCATAAGCATGTACCTCATTCTTACAATGGCTTCTTTTATTTCTCTATCCCCAAAGAGGAAAATCCTCACTATCCTGTAAAGTCAGCTTTGAAGTTGCTTTTCACTTCTGAAAAACCTGAGTTGTGATCTTAAGCAGTGTGATAGCTGATTTGCAGTGAAAACCAGGTTATTCGAGTTTCAAATATAAGCATTCATATTAGTGATTTTCATCAATAAATGACATTATAGTATTTTTCTCTGTGAAACTTAAAAGGATGAGGGTTTCATTCTGTTCTCTGTTCACTGTCATAATACTACATTCGGTCATCTGAGTTTTAGAGATCACTTTGATAACAACATTTCAGAATGTACCTGATGTGGAATTTTAGTCTAAATTTTAAAACGTGTTATTTAGGAACATAATTAGAGATCCTGCACTGGTGATGATTGAATTCTATAAGGTTAGGAGTTCATTGCAGAGAAGCATTCTGAAAATTAAAGGATAACTAGAATTAGTGACATGAAAACTGAACTTAGGTGTCTGAGATGCCTGTGATTCACTTGCCTCTGAAGTGGTCAGGGGTCACTGTACTGATGGATGCTTGGAAAACTTGGAAGAACAGATTTATAAAACAGTTCTTAATTCTTTTAAAATTCAAGCAAAACCATATTTTTTTAATGTGCAATCCTTTTTTACCCCCTAAAATCTTGAGTCCCAGAATAATGTAGAGGTAAAAAGATTATGGGGAAAACTACTTGTCAAAAGATGTGGGGGCTTTACTGGAATAAGTGTTTGTCCTTATGGTCACACTGCATTGTTTTGTATTTTGCTTGGTTCACAGTTGCTCAGTTTCAGCCAAAGGGGACTCTGTCCCTGATATTCATAATGTCCTCTCTGACAGGCTCTTAGCTAAAGCCACACTTTAATACCTCATTAATGATATTGTTTAGCCTAATGTTAATTTTACATACAGATGGTCTGTTTTCAGTCCATTGTGCACAGTTCTTTCTGCTGTCCCTGAAGGTGCTACGTAGAACCCTGTCAGTAGTGTAGGAAAGCCCACACTAAACAAACTGTATGTGACAGCAACACACACATTATCTCCTTAGCCACTTATGAATGATAATTGTGGCTGATTGCTTGAGGCTTCTCAGCATTTGAATCCAGCCATTAGTAATTGAGAGATTTGGTCTCAGCATCTCTTGAAATCTGATCTAAACATTGCCAGTGTGCAAGGTTATTTGTTAAGATCCAGTGCCAATATCCTCTAAAATAATAGCAAGCATATATCACTTTGATGCATCCCATGGCTGTAAATAGTGCCTTTACACGGGCATGCAACCAAGTGCCATCTTAAAAGCACACATCACATCACAGTGCTCCTGAAGAGCATCCCCAGAGGCTCCCTGTGTTTGTTGAAAATGCACATTCAACTCTAATCTCTGTTTGCCTCTGTGTGTGTATATTGATAATTATTTTCTGTAAAATTATTGTCCTATGTTTTGAAAGTGGCAACAAAATTTTGTGATCAGAGTTTTTTCCTTTTTTTTTTTTTTTTTTTTAAGAGCTTTTTGTAAAACTGCTAGGCTTATTGCAGTTATTTATGATTATGTAATTGAATGGTAATGCCAAAATTAAATTTGAAGCCATGCTAAGTCTTCTACCAAACCAACACATTTCAGCAACATAAATACAGTATATTTTGGCCAGTGGATTCATGAGAGGTGGACAGCAAGCCTCATTTCCAATGTGGTCACCATAACAGATATCAAAAGATGCAGTTTCAAATATCAAGATATGTAGCATAAGACTAGTAATTATTCATCTAAGAGCTCCCAGTAACTTCATCCTCCATTTTCATTTTAGCTGCAGTCATTTCCCCTTTTTTATAATGGCAGCAGAAGAGAAAAACAAAATATATTTCGTGATACATTTTCCAGAACTTCTTTTTTCACCATAAGGGCTACTCCCTTACTATCCCCTTTCTCCCTCTGATTATGTTGTACATATCACTACAATATATTGGCACTATATTAATGCACACTAATGATTGTAACATCTTCTTTTATCTCTTGTGAACTTTTATTCTCACTTGAAAATGTACTTTGCTAATTCCACAGAAAGCCAGAATGTGACAAGTGCAAAGTTATTAATGAAATTACTGAAATAACTCATTAAGCTTGTGGGTCTAGGCCTAAAAGCCAGGAATTGATTCCTGTAGGTCTTGAAGATTCATCCTGTAAATACTACATAATAGGAATGAAAATCTGATTAATGTGTGTAATTAAAGCATCACAGACACCAGCAGAAGCTAGGCCACGGCCGTTTGCTGAATGGTGATACAACACATTTCTCTTCCCAACTCTTGCATTATTGCCGCCATTTCAGCAAGATGGGTCAAAAGAAATGATTTATTGTTGTGAAGGGAATTATAAATATATTATAACTAATATGTTATGCTAACATCACTTTAATCAGGTAATTATTAAAGGACTGTTTGGCCTTTAAGGACATTGATTTAATGGGAATTAATTTAATGATTGAACACTGTTTGTGTAACATTATCATTGCTAGTGATGCAGAAAATTGGAATCTCAGCTCAGCTGAAAAGAGTTTAGACTTTTTATTATCACATTGGATACTATTCTACTGGAATGTAGTTATTAGACTTTCAGCATATATTTAAATGTTTGGGGCTTATCTAAAAATTTCTGAATAAAAAAGTAAGTGAGAATTTCTGTCATTGTACTGCTGTCCTTTTTGGTAGAGGCTTGAATTTTTGTTTAAAATATCCTTTTAGAAAGTCCATTGGGTTTGACTTGCTATTGCTTCTCCCATAAAACAAATTTTCTCTGTTTTGATTCTCTGCTTTCTTCTCTGCAAACCTAATGATTTTTTTTTTAGGAGTAATAGAGTTTGGTTGATGGAAAAGTTTTGCAGCTTTAAAGACACAGCAGCTTTTAAAAGTAGCAGCAGAGCACAGTTCTATGCTACCTAGATTATTCTGAGGCTGAATCCCTGCGCTGTCTAGTCACAGTTTAGTGGAAATGGTAACATTATAAAAGGAGTGTGTTCAGTACCTGAGGGTTAAGACAAAGTTGAAGCTGACCTTTATAGTTACAGCTCTCACCTACCTAAAGGTATGTTGTCTCTGGATGCCCTCCTTCGTTTGCCCTTAGGAGTGCTATTGTCACAGATTATTTTTCATCTTCCCAGTGCCTCTTACTACTGTTGTATATAAATTAGACCCAGGGAGAAAAGGGGAGCATGTAGGGAAGTGGTGTTTCTGACAGACTGCTACAAATAGATTAATTTTCAAACAAAATTTTACTCCAGGATGTCTGACAGTTCCTGCTGTATCCTGGCAGAATTTTCCAAGGGAGCCTGGTGGCCAAATGATCAGCCCTCTGTCATTAGAATGAAGCTGTTACAGCAGACACAGCAAGTTAGGCTGGCTGGTATTTCAAGGCTGATAGAAAAATAATTTGGTAATAGACATAGCAGAGACTTAAACTTACAAACACAGTAGGTTACTAATCCAGTGGTGGGGAATGCTGTAGCACTGACCCTTTCCTTGATGCTAGAGGATTTTCTACCTTTGGAGAGGATATTTTCAAGGAACATGACTGAAGAACCTGTATTTTAAGCAAAATAATTTGTGAGCAGGCATTTCACAAATCTTTTGGGTATTTCTATTTGTCCATCAGGTCATATGTGAAGGCCCTCTGACCAGGTTTATGAGATGGGTTCTCTGGGCTGTAACTTGATGTGAGTTTTTGTGTAACTGCTAATGGTCCTTGATTAGTTCCAGCATTTGAAATCTCAGCATGGGTAATCTTTTCCTATTAATGAGAAAACAGAGCTGAGCAATGAGCCTTAGAACATGAGTCAAGTGCCAAAGGCACATGCAAACAGATACACAGCAGTAGCAAATGGAGGATTTTCAGAGGGAGTTTTCAAGATATGAAATGTAGCTTGGAGGTGACTGCTGGGCAGCAGTAACAGAGGGTGACAAGGTACCATGGTATTCTCTCTCTCAGATTGGAACTGGCTCGTGCCTGGCCTCCTTGGTAGGAGGCTGGGGGAAACCTACATCTGCTCCCACAAGGTTGTGCATATACCCTCAGGTTAGTTGGTTTCCAGGGCTGCTGACAAGGATCTTTAGCATGTATAAGATACAGTTTCTCAAACTCCTTCACAGATTTCAGATAACTAGGAGTGATTTGAAATATGCCTGAAGGAGAGGAATGATAGTTTCAGATTTTCTCCCTGTCACATAAAGGGGAGAAATAAATGAGGAGAGCTTTTTTTGTGCATCATTGCTTCCCTTCTGGGAGTGCAATGAGGGCAGTGCTTCCCACCCAGCTGAAAGAAAACAATCTTCCAGGGAGGAAATGTAATGAGATTAGTCAGGGGATCATTACACTAACAATAATAAATGGCAAGAGTGATTGTTTGGTTCAGAAATAAGACATTAAGGGGCGAAAAAATTAATCAGAGGACCAAAAGACAAAGTGAACGCATTCTTTAATTGCCTACAGACCAGCAGGAGAAATCTGAATAATAAACAAGAACAGTTAAAAATATAGACTTGATCTTCATGGTGTTTCTGAAATCTAGTAGGAACACTTGGAAATGCTGAAAGTCAGGTGGGCAAAGGGGAAGAAGGAGTCACTATGTCAGAATGGCATTAGGTATTTCAGAGGTTGAGAACTTGGAAAGAACTGATCTTGGGTTTTTTTCTGTGACAGTGTGCTAGTGGCTGGAGCACAAAATGAGATGGGAGACAGTGTCTGCTGCAGGCCACCAAATCACACTGCAGTGGAGGATGGTTGGCTCCTGTAGGGCATCTCTGTAATGCATAAGGGAAAATGTGAGGTGTAAGAGGGGCAGTCAGGCTGAGTGGTGTGTGTTTCCAGCTGCCCATGCTGAAGTATCTGGAATGCACATGTAGAGCATACTGAAAAGAAAAGGAACACTGATTGCACCAAAGTGTTGAATGCTTCTAACTTCAGGGAAAAAATGACATTTTTTTATGAGAAAGTGTACACAGAGGTGATGCAGAGCTGAGAACAACAGGAAGCAGGGTGCTGAAAACTTTATTAAGAGATATAGAAGCCTTAATGATATTGGTGCAATAGGTGAAGTTGATACTATTCAAAATCGTTATGCCAGAAAGGCAATAACTATTAAATTAAATACTTTCTGTGTAGTGGAGGTTAAATGGTAGCTACTACCATAACACAGTTTCAAATCAGCAAATTCAAACAAATTTTACCCAACCATTTATGAGAGTTTGCTGTGTAGTCCAATACTTCTGTTTGCTGACTTGAGTCTTAGAACATTGGGCGGGTTTTAGAAAGATGACAAAAAAAAAAATTTGAAACCTAAAGACCAAGCTGAACCTTCAATTCAAGTTTTTCTTCCACCTTAAAATCTGGATGTAACAAAATGAAAACATAACACATGTAAACAGACACTTTAAATTTTCAAAAGATATAACCATTAAAAAAGTCTACACTTGACTTTTACTCTTTTATTTTAGAAAAAGAAAACTTTACCTTTGGGATTTGATGGAAACATTTATAATCATTTTGGTAAATAAAAAAAAAATGGGTCCTTTCCAATTCTACTACTTCCAATGAACTCAAAGAGAAGTTTCTAATATATTTGGATTATTTTCACAGTATAGTATTAATACATAGATGCAGTGCTCTCTCTTCAAGAAGTAAAGACCTGAAGAAATGTTTCATGTGTGAAGCAAGATATCTGAATGTCTGTTTTCATTTTTTTTAATCACTACATTTTGATACAAACTAAAGCTACAGGAGGAACAGGTGGTGTGGTGAATAAAAACTATAGCTGGCTCTCGAACTTCTCCACACCTTTTAGGATCTGGCTGCCAGCCCTGCCTCATGATGAGTTCCTTCTCCACTCCCAAACCCCTGCAATCTGCCAATATGTGCAAGGATAGGGAATTCAGCCACTGAACTTATTTGGAAGACATTACCAATTCAAGGAGTTGTATTCTCCTGCAGAATAATTTGTCGTCCCTGCTGTGGTCAATGGATGTTAACTTTAGCACAAAATGGAGTATTACAAGCTCAGGTTATGGCATGCCAGCTTAAATGTTATGGACAAATACATGCAAAGTTCAAGGAAGAATGGAGAAGGATAGATGAAAAAAAAATGAAAATCAGGGAAGAAAAATTCATGATGAGAGATTTCCTGACAACTTCCAAGCTGCATTTACTTCACAGCTGGTAGAAATAGGTATAGGCTTCATTGACTGTAAAATATTTTTTGTCCTATACTGAATTGAACATTTCCAATTGAAAGTGGGAGAGATTTTATATTATCAAGGAAGTTTTTAACAGAACAATAGCAATAGCTAATGCTCTGAAAGTTTCTGTCTTTGAACAGCTCTGCTTTGCAGAATTTTGCAAAGATCACAGAGCTCAGTCAAACTTTAGGTTTTGTTTCTTGTGGTAAAAAAGTGCGGAAATATTAAATGCCTTTTCCTCTTTGTTAATGCAAACCCTTATGCGCACTCCCTATTAATGTCCCTTTCACAAAGAAAACAGAAGACATACATTGATCTAAACTGTTTGCAACAGGCATCTGCACTTCTTTATTTATGGAAATTGCAGATGCACAGCTTAATTGATGTGACTGTTCTAGCAGGCTAAAGGCTAAATTGCAGCCAACTCCCAAGTCTTTTGTGCTTTTTTACCAAAGGCCAATAATTCACTGAATGTGGACAGAATTTTTGTAAGAAAAAGCAGAATCAAAATCTGTCCCCAGATAACCCACCCTATTATTTCTTCAGCTTCCTTTTCCAAGCACACTTGAGATTCTTGCTTTTAATTTTGATAACATTACAGTTCCACCACAAAACAGTCACCATTAACATATTTTCATGGTTCTTTAAATTACCTGGAAAAAGCCTTGCACAGAAATTCAGCTCACTGTAGTTTTTCTTCAGGCAAATAATTGACAAATCTCTGAGAACAAGATATTTGGAAAAAAGAGCCTATGCATTTTGAATTCTTCAAATTATAAAATATGAATACCTTACCAGGCTGTGATCCTGAGTTTCCCTGTTTTGCCCATTTGTCCTGTGTTTTCATTCCTCCTTCTTGCCTGTAATTCTCTTGTGATTTTTGATGTGAAGTAACCTTTAAACCGAATGCTAAAGAGGGAAAATAATTTTTTAAGTAAAAATGCGTATGGTAATTGTATAGTTTCACATTTTATCTTCTAAGCTGGCTTTTATCCTGATATTTAAGTCTGTCATAATTAAGCATTATATTGTTTGCATTATCAAGACAATGTATTATTTTTCCTGCCTTCTATTTAGCTTGAAGCACTTTGAAAGAAATGGGAATAAACAGAGATTTATAAGTTGCAGTCTAAGCCTGTCGTCTGAAGTAGGCCAGCATTAAAATGATCTAGGATTGATGAAGGAGAAGTGCATTAGATGAGAGTGGGAGGACTAAAAGTAATTTCTTTCACTGTGGCTTCGACAGTAATTTAGCTTTTTCAGAAAACTCCCAATAAGATTGATTTTTCTAGATCAATTTACTCTGGAAAATATCTGTCCCTTCCTGCACATGCAATCTGAAAATTTTAACAGCAGATTAGACTTTTCTAAGTGATTTTAGCACCCATCACATGTCAGATGAATTACACTGGGAGCTGTAGCCACAACACAGGTGATATACAGGTAGTGGAATATTGTACTGCATTATAACCTACTGAGGGTGTCTTGGAAAGGCCACAATAAATGATAACATAGCCTCTGTATTCCTTTGAGGTCTGTCTCTTAAGGTGACAAAGCAACTCCAGGGCTGCTGTCTTCCATGATTTCCATTTGTTTCATGAGTGGGGCTCAGTACTTTAAAGCACCACTCATCATGCCCCGACAGCAGTGTTTTCACTGTTACCACAACCATGTACTGATCTCCCCTAATGAATTTCCCTATAGGAATGAGGAAATCTCTCATCAGATTTTTCTCTGGTCATCAAGCTGTGTCTGCATTGCACAGGTGGCCCCCTTTGCTATTAGGGGTTACTGAGATTTGCTGCTATGATGCCAAAGACAACAGAAGGCAAAGATTTTGTTCCATGTTCTTGGCTTCCTCCTGTTTTGCACTGTGTGTCCTGTGTGTAACTTCTTGTAACTAGAACATGGCGTGATCCACAAAGATAATGCATCTGAAACTCATCCTAGATCCTGGAAAGCAGAGCTCAGGAAGGTATGCATGTCTATCCCTACTGCACACACAATTTAAAGTCAAGAATAATATCTTCTGGTCTGTATCTCTCTGTTGTGGTAATGCTAATGGAGAAGCAGTGACTGTTGCTCTTCTGAGTGACTTGGCACTCACCTGCACTGAGAAAATGTGGATTTGGGACCAAAAGAATACTTCAGAAAGTTTTATCCCTAGAAACAAAACTGGGGAGAACAAAGAGGTTTCTTAAGGTGAACTGTCATGGTGCAGGAAGTGTTTTAGCAAAGAGTACAATGGAACAAGGCTGTATCACATTAAGTCTCCTAATAGATGCCAACGAAATGATACCATGGGAGTAAAAGATCTCCTTTGGTTTTTGTTTCTTTTCTTCTTTTACTGGGAGAGGTGGAGTACCCTGCCTGTATGCCTAAAAAAAAGTCATGCACTTATGCAATTCTGGTATCAACCCTGCTTTAGAAATTATGGTTTAAGAAGCCTCAGTGCAAGAATTGTTACAGAAGTGAGGAATTATTTTGATATGAGTTTATTGTACATGTACTTCAATACAAGATTTGATCTCAAGCTTCATTTCTTGAGTGCTGGTATACAAGGTACAACTGTGAATTAGAGACAAGGCTTCACAAACACCTGGAAAAGGCACTTGAGTTAACCAGCATTCATGGGTTTAAAGTCTCTTTTTGACATGGGAGGGAAAAGGAAAAAAGTAATAGTGAATAGTGCGGACAACCTTACCAAAGTATGGGAAAGCTGTATGGGCAGTGGGGAATTCTGTGGCTGAGGGATCTGTAGTGGCTTTCATGTTCACTTGGTGCACAGCATCCTCGCTTGAACCAGAAGGCAGGTGTGTGAGTTTCAATGGTCCTCTCTCTTCTGACATTTCATTTCAATTCAAAAATGTAAGAATTTAAGAATTATACTCCTTAGGCTGAAAAATGAAAATGCAAGGATATCCAAAATATCATTGGCTTCTTCTCAATCACAGTAGCCATTTCCATTAAGTGTGAAGATTATCTGCAAGGATTGGCACCTGAAAATTAAAAGGAAAAACAGCCTTTTCTGATAAATTAATATAATTCCTCTTTTCATTTTATTAGCAAATCACTTTTAAATTAAGTATTTTAAAAACATTGCAAAAACTGTTGTAAAGTAGAAATACTCTATTAAAAGTAATTTAACATTTATGCAGCAGAGAAACCCTGACCTTCAGATGTTGAAGTTAGTGTTCATCTTAGATAATCCTTAGACTGAAATAATATCTCCCAGTCTGATCAGTAGATTCTTATTTCAGACAATCACATGGCATCTTGGAAATAAAAGAAAACTTGTTTCCAGTTGTGTAGGTCTAATAGATTTTGGAATGTTAATTTTGTCAATTTTGGAATTCTAAACAGGCAAAGGATTTCAGTGTTTATCTACAAAAAGTATAAATTAATGGAGTCGATTATTATTTCACACATGGTACAATTCCACATCACTGATGCAGGAAAAGAATTTTCACATTTGTATGGCAATGCGGAGTTCCCAGTGTTTTGTATAAGAAAAATTCTGAATAAAGCAGTAAGAGATTCCTTAGTAGACAACACTGATTAAACATCCAGTTTTTGTACATAAGTGAAAATTATTTGTTCTTGGAATGGGAATAATTGTAGTTTGTATTCCCTTAAACCTACTTGCTGTGGAAACAATAAGGAGTTTTTGCATAAGTACAAAATAACCTACAGATGATTGAATCGGTAACAAATTGCTTTTGCAAATCCCAGGCATTGTACCATCATAAGATTTGGCATAGGAGAAAGCTACCTCAAAAATAGTATCAGCTTCTCAAATTGCTGAGTGTAGAGGGAGAGGAAAAGGGTGAATATCTTGAGCAGTTGACTGTGGGTGCGTTCATCTATCTCCCCTTAGTTACTTGTAGCTGTGACAAAACTTACTGCAGACAAAAGAGGGATTTTTAAAAAAATCAACGTTTTCCTTCATCTAAAAAATCTGAGATTGATGTATTTTTTTAAACAGAAAGAGCTCTTGCAAATACTCCAAACTAGTGTGTTTTGGGGCACCTATTTGTATAAAAACTGCTGCTTTTCATGGCTTGCATTACTAGGCTCTTGTCACACAGTCGATAGTTTGCAGCTCATCCTGGGAGGCTTAATTGCTGCTCCCGTTCTGTTTAAAGGGCAGTTGGATTTTAAAGGAAAGCAACTATAGGAATGCAAAACAATGTTTGCTTTCTTCTTCAATACATGTGATTTTTTTTTTTTTTCTCTTCATGTCCAAGTTCACTTGAAGCAAGTTGTACACCTACTTGTGGTTCTCACGAGCATCTGCCTGCCCTACAGAACTGAAAAGTAATTGTGTTTTGATGGGATTTTTTGACTTTATGTTCCCCAGAATGAAAGAAAAACTTAATTAAGGTTTGTAGATAAGATCTCTAAGGAAAGAACATTGTAAGAATTTACTTTGGCTGCTTTTGTTCTGAGATCTGGAAGTCTATTTCCATTACTGGACAGGACTGGCAGATGAACTGCAATTAAAGGCACAAAAGCAAAAGAGATTAAACACAGGAATGACAACTGACAGCGTGGGCTTCCTTCAGTGCTTTTTGTTGCATAGAAAGTGCAGCTCCAAATCCTGCTCAGTTCACTGAAGCACCGGGTTTTAATGAACTGCTTTATGCTAACCTTGGGGTCTAGTTATCCTGAGCGATACACGATCATTCCTCTGCCAAATGAAAACTCTTGCTTTTCCTTCTTCCCCACAGGAGGAGAGGTTCCATACACAACCCTGGCAACCCGACTGATGATGGGAGCCTGGTGGCTTTTTGCTTTGATTGTCATCTCCTCCTACACGGCCAACCTAGCAGCTTTCCTCACCATCACACGCATTGAGAACTCCATCCAGTAAGTTGATAAAGAATGATTCAAGGGAAAGGAGGGTGAACATAAATATACATGTAGAGGGCTATAAATGTTCTGCTTCAGTGTGAGAATGGGGATAAATTTTTATTCTCCTGAGAAGTAGCATGAAAGTTAGAAAAATAACAGTATGCCATGAACCGTTGGTCTCCCTGGAGACACTTTGTGTTTAGGATTGGAATTGTTGGCCTCTAGGAGATGCTTTTTCCTGTGGCAGACATACATATTTTGAAAGAAGCAATTGAGTTTGAGATGACCACACAGTATCAGTGTTTGAAATAGAAAAGTATAAATTGCTGCTGTGTTCTCCGGCTCTGCTTTCCATTCAGATGTATTCCACAACACTTGCATTCTGACACTTTGGTCAGGAAGAACCCAATGCTGCTTCAATGTATGGGGAGCTCAAAGCTGATTTCACCTATTCTTGCCAAGGCAGATATGTGTTAACAGCAACAAACAGTAACAAACTCACTGTGGTCATCTTTGCTCCTT
>WEIU01010869.1:64567-120486 GCA_013389925.1 Aegithalos caudatus | reverse complement strand
CAATAACATAAGCAGATGATGTTGTTCTCCTTTTTCCATCTGTTTGTTCTGTTGCTTCATGCTTCCCAAAAATGAATGGCCTTGTCTTCTCCTGTCCCTTTTATGGTGAGCTCTTTCTGTCACACCTTCTAGTCTTTTTCTAAAGATCATGTCATCCTTCCATACCACAGGAACCTTTCTAGGTCTCATACCCTCTCTCTCTGCCCTTTTGTACACCAGTATACTCTCCTTCAGTAGCTGCACACTGAGATATCCTCGCTCCCATTGCTCCAGTGACATCCTTTACCTTCAAATGCTCACTCCTGGGTCAAAACAGAGAGTAGAAAATACAGTGAAGCATTAGCCAGCCAAGCACTGTGAGGGACAGCTGGCCATTTTTTCATAGCAGGTTAATCTTGAGCCTACAAGTCTGTGAAAGTATGAGAGAGTGATAAAATTACCCTTTACTATATATCCTTCTTTGCAAAAATCACAGAGTGACTTTAAAAAAGAGAGGCACATTTCACTATATTTCTTCCTTCAGAAAGGTAAGAACTTAACCTTCAAGTCAGGCTCAACCCTGACCTTAGGGAAAATTCTGTTTTCCCAGTCCAGTCATTGATATAAGTCCCTGACTTGTGTGTATCATCACCTAAGGTCTTTCTGCCTCTAGTTCAGCTGCTTTCAAAATCTCTCTGAAATTCCCCTTGAGACAGAGAGCCACTATCACAGACTGAGCAGGGGGAGCCCTGGCCTCCTGTGAATTCACAGGTCAGGATCAAGCATCACTGCGTGCCAGAAGTCACTGCACTCTTACAGAGCCACTTCTCCTCTAGGTGAGGATTTTCTATGTGCTAAAACCAGTCCAGGCTTTCACATAGGCTGGTAAGCATCTGCAGTAGCAGACAAGCTTCATTTACAATTGAAGCCCAAGTTGCACCCAAGAGCAGAAGCAGTATTTAAACATTGAGTGCACGGTTATGTCCTGACTCTTGGATGATGGAGGTGGAGGCAGAAGTTGGTGTTCCATGGACCAAATTGCCCAAGCTTTACCAGTCCTCACATTCCAAATTCAAAATTTTCTATGGCTGTTATCTTTTGTTTTTGAGGTAAGATCCTCACCACTTTCATCTATTAGAAGGCTTCATACTCTAAGACAGAGATATATAAAACAGACAGAATCTGTCATGAGAAAATGAGACAATTACTCCCCTGATATATTTGTATTACCAGTTAAATCAAGTTGTCATTTTATTTTGTGTTCTCCATAACAGATTTTGAGATGATGCAATGCTGCTGGGGTATTTTGACGCAACCCAACCATTTGACGCTGTAGTCTCAATTATAATCCCTTCAAAATTTGTATGGGAGGAAAAGGATATTCTCTGTCAATGTTTGTCAATGTTGATCTTAATATTTTGAGGAAAGTTTATTTATTTATTTCTTAAAGTTTTTAAAACATTTAAATTTGGCTAAGCACTGTGATGAAACAGCATGGGAATTTATATATGCAAAATAAATTATAATTATATATTCACTCATTCAGTTTGTCCTTACAAGAATGAAATATGCTTCTGCATTCTGCTTTGAAATCATGTCCCTTCTAGTTTTGAAGTAGTCCAGAAAAATGTTAGTTACTATGGCAAATGTTTGTGTTTTCCTGTGATGTGTAAAAGAATAATATACCTAAACTGTAATTTAATACATCTTCAGCTTTTTCTTGCAGTTTATTATGATGTCACTAGAAAAGCCTCAGTGGAATTTTGAGGTTATTATGTACGGTTGAGACTACATTGGTCTTTGTGCTGTATTATTTATGGCCAGAGTCACTGAAAATGTTTTATTCAGTAGAAAATGTTGCAGCTGGAAAGCTCCAGGAATGAAAGAACAGACATTTTTCAACAGCACTTCTATCTTAAAAATAGAGTAATTAGATGTGTTTAGTATCCATTAGGGAATGAAGTTATCCTAACTATGGTATGAGTATGAAACTTTAGTTTACGAAACTGCCAAAATTGGAACTTAAGCCAGCACATAAGAGAGAGGATGTTTGTTTATCATGCTGAATTACTGCAAAGTACAAAACATGAATAAGCAATAAAGAAAAAAGCTGATGCTCTTTTTTTCTTTTTTCTTTTCTTTTTTTTTTTTAACAGTTCAAATTGTACCTTGGGGAGCCTTCAAAGCCAGAATGGAAATGAGTATAAGCATTTAAAAAAATAATTCAGATTCTGCTAGTAGTGCTTGTCAGCTTTAGACAAGCCAGAAAGAAGGAAAGAAATTGAAGTCAGTTGGTTTTCACAGATATAAAAAGTAGTTAATAGTTTTTCATTTCTGATTTCCAGCTAGCATCAGATATTACAGTGTGTTGTTGTAGGTATGGTCCTTGTGGTATCTTTTACAAAAGATAGGATGATTCAAGCAGCCTACAGCACATTTCATTTCCATTAAACATTTGGTAGTTACTGCATTTCAGCTTTTGGATATGAAGCTAGTTTGTGTTCAAAGGTCTTGCAGCTTCCCCTGCACAGTTGTTGTGAAGGCTGGGCCATTCTTCCTAGTCAGTACTTCACAGTATGCAGACCTCTCTTTTGAATAGCAAAGCATGCAAAATTTTATTAGTCCATCCACTAAGGAGGACCCTTAGAGAAATAAGTGTTCCCTTTCTCTATAGAGTTTCAAAGTAGAACTTTGCTGTATAACCTGACTTGATGGCATTTGTGCTCTGCCTAAATTCTCAATTTGAATCAAATTTTTGCAGTTTTTAAATTAATTTAGAGAAACTAGAAGAAAAAGAATGAGTGTTAAATCTGCTTTTCCAGAGAAATGGCTACTCTTAATACCTTTGGGAGCTCAGCTTTTCACCTTCTGCCAACACGCAATATCAAGAGCAGAGACACTCAAGTTCTAAAGTAGTTCCTGGATGCATCTTTTGTTCACACTTGACCCACATTGCAGATGACATTTAAATCAAGATAGTCAGCATTTCAAATGCCAAAACACTGTGGCAGCAAAGCATAATTTCTATGAGATTTAAATCTTTAGATCGCTCTCCCAAATGCAACATAAATTAATAGTAATTAGGAGTGGATTTTCTTGGTAAATGCCAAATAAATGTGGAGGTCCTGAGCCATTTCTAAGAGGTGCTCATGTTCTGAATTTCATCACTGAGCCAGTGTTGACATTATTATGTTTTATGACTCCTTTAGGACCAAATTAGAGTCCGCTGGCAGAGATGGCTTTTACTGAAATCACTGCACTGTTTTTCTGGATTAGGAGAGGGTGTTGCCACCTTCTCATGGACACTGACATTTTGCAGGCTGGTTGTGGGAGTGGGGTGAACAGAGAAGAAGTTAAAGGATTTGCCATTTGGAAGCCTGGTGTAAGTTGGTTTCAGTTTTAATCCACTTCTAAAATGTGGGAGCGTAAGATTGTACATGTTGTGGGGGAAGGTGTGCATCTTTTGTCTTCTGTAAAATCAGTTCATGTTATGTTCTCCGTCTTGTAACAAGTGTGTCTTGTTTGATAGGTGAGACCACTGCCTCCAAAAATGGAGGCATAGTGGGAAAACAGGTCGGTCTTTTAGCCATTCTTTTCACAACATTTTGCTAAACCATGATTCACTTGAAGGTAAGAAGTCCTTTAGGCTTTATACAGCTCAGTGCAACTGACTATAGGATTTCTGCAAGGGGGTTGCACAGAACACAGTAATTAGATATTGCCCGATGCATGTCCATTAATCTTTTCTTTAACATGGTTCAGCCTGCAGGTTTTTATTTAAATATTACAGGTTTCTGCCATAGCGCACCCTGACAACAGTCAGACCCCTCGGCTTAATGTGCCCTGTTGCCTAACCCTAAATATGCTTGTGAATTGATCCTTACTGTCCTAGGAAAACAAACCCCAACCAACCAGACAAATGAACAAAATACCCCACAAAAGCGCTGGAAAGCTTTATCTGAATTAGTCATAAATAAAGACTTCAGTGTAGACCATGACATTGGTTGTTTCCTGCTGAAAATTTACTAACTAGTCCTTAGAAGCAGCTCTATGCAGCACTCAAGTCTAGCACAGCTAGCCTGAATATAACTCAGGTTTGCAAAGATATGTTGATGCCCAAGTCTCTGACCTCATTGGTGTTTTGTCACTTAAAAAGAAATTCAGTTACTTCTTTACAAAGCTGAATTTTCACTTTCCAACAATTTCTGTGTACTTTTTAAACACTTTTGGCTGACATACATGAACATGTTACCCACTCTGACTCTAGGATTTGACTTTATAGAAAAGGGCATGCTTTGGAGAAAAAAAGATATCCAAATCCTACTATGTTTTTCTTCTAGCTGGAGGCAGAGATAATTTTTAAATTGCAAAGTAACTGCTTTGTACTAAGCCGTAAAATGAAAGTGACCTGACAACTGCTGCCTGATAAAGATGTAGAATACGAAACAAAATCAACAAATGCTGAAAAATACATCTATCTGTTAATAACTCTTCCGCAAATGACTCAATTCCTCCTCAGAATAGCCCTATTAGCCTAGTTAATTTAGGATAATATTGATGCTGGGATAATACTGGTATTATCCCAGTAATTGAAATGAGAAAGAACTAGCCATAAAGGCCACACATATTTTTCCCCACAATGCAGCATGGTCACTTCCTTTGTAGTAGAATTTTTCTGTACGCAAAATCTGTTAAAGGTATTTTATTTTTTAACAATTTTTTCAACTACATCTGCTTTTTTTATATTTAAGCAATTTTTATCATTCATTACCTTATTGCTTCAAACTAGAAATTCAAAGAGAAAAAGTTTAAAAATGTGAAATTATCATTTTCTTACTCTTGCTAATGAGTACTTTGCAATTAGTTCATCTGAGAACTGTCAAAAATTACATTTCAGTGTGGGTAATGGAGTCAGGATTTGGGCATCAAAGTATCCCTTGTAGGACTAAATTAGCTTGACAAATGCTTTTTCCTTATTTTGAGATCTGGTGTGGCAGCTGTGTGGTGAAACTGGGGGGCAGAGTGAGGCTGAGGGTTTGTTTACATGTCCACTAAATGCATTTGTCTGAAAAGAGAATGAGTTGTTTAATCCAGGAACAGAGGTACACCAACCAATGTGTAAACTATAAATCAGGCTGGAGGCAAAGCAATTTTAATGCTTCTTTCCTCTGTAAAGGAACCTCAGTGGTTTAATAATTCTAGTAGTTCTCTCAAAGTTTGTCATTTCTCTTTGTTTTGCTGTACTCTGTATTGTTGTAGCTTCTAGGTTGAGTATCTCAGCAATATTGTGCAGAGATGTGGCTTATTAAACAAACAGCTTCTGAAGGAGGTCATATATATTATGATCCCATTTTACATGTTTGTGTGAGGGGAGGGAGTCACTGACATGTGATAGATCATTGCTGTATTTGCAGCTTGTCTGTGCAGCAGTATATACACATGTACACATCCAAGACTCCCAAACTTCTTTCTTGCTCCTCAGGTGAGCCCGAACTTTGGGTTTACTGCCAACAACAGCATTTAGCACATCCATAGAGTTTACACTTAGATTTGTCTTGCTTTTGTCCTCTTGTCATAATTTTCTCAGCGGGGAGCCTCACCTTCGACTGTGAAAAGATGCAAATAGGGCAGCTGAGAGGCTTCCTGCATTTTGGCATAGCACATCTAACAGTGAGGCACTGCAGACTCTAGTTAATGCCAGACATGGCAACTACAGCATGCCTTCCTGAAGGCAGTGACATAATTCTTCTCCTTGTTATTTCCCTGCTGGTGGTGCCTTTGTGTGTGATAGCACACTTGCTTCTCAGCCTGTTTGCTTCCCATACCTGACTGTAGTACACTTCAAGACTAATAGCTCATGTCTTGTGCTGGTTTGCCCTTCTGAAAATAACAAAGTTGCTTTTATAGCCACGAGATATACACAGGAGCTCTTTTTCTTTTGTGCTCTTTTTAACTGATTTGTGGCAGCAGGTACACCTGTTAATTGTATCCTGCTTAGCAATAATATATCCAAAAATGCTTTGTGGCTTGTTACATTAGAAATTATATGGCTATACAGAGTCTTGTGAATGATTGCAATTTTACTAAGTGTTTTCACTAGAAATTGGAGACCGGATAAATACTTTTTGTACACTTTTCTAGTATGACAAATAACAATTACAGGGCATTGCAGTATGCATCTTGTGACACCTCACTGCACTGCTGAGTGCTGCCAGTTGATTACAGGAATGTACTGGCAGCAGCAGCAGTAACAGAATGGATGAATACAGTATGCTGTATTTACCTAGTGCCTTTCATCAGTGATGCTTTTGACAGATAGACAGACTGTCAGCACTTTGCACAACACTTTGCCTAATGGTAAAATAAGGAGAAGCTCTCAGTAAGGCCCAGTGCTGCCTAGCAGGGTGCCTTTCTGCAGAGCTGTGCTCAGCCTGGTTGTTGCAGGATTTTATTCATCACCAGGTACAGAGCTTTGTCCTTAGTGAATTTCACACCCCATTCCTCCAGCCTTTCTAGGCCCATCTGAACTTCAGCCTGTCCTTGAGCAGGTGGCTGCTCCCTCCATGTCATGTCATTTGCAAACTTGACAGGAGGGTGCTTGCTTATCTCCTCCAAGTCATTGGTAAAGACATGTCCCAGGTTAGACCTCCAGGATACCTGTTAGCAGCCTGCAGGTGAGATATGCCATGAGCATGACAATCCAATTGGGAATTTATCACATCTCCTTTCCCACACAGCTGTACCACAGCTGTACCCAAGCTTTGGATACAAGAATATTGTGGGAGGCAGATAGGCATTGCTAAAGTTAAGGTAAACTATGTCAGTATCTTTAGTCTTGTCCACAAATGAAGTAATTTTAGTGTAGAAGGCAACCAAACTGGTCAGGCATTTTTGCAGTGAGGGTGGCTGCAACAAGTCTTTTTGGTTCCCTGGTTTCAGGGCAGACATGGCACAGAGAGGAAAGAGTGGGTAGGATGGAGTGCCCAAAAAGAAAATTTCACTTTAATGAGAAAATAAAATAGGGACAATCCCCAAAAGCCACACACAGTATAAGGACAAAACTCCAAAGACAAGAAACAAGGGAGAAGCAACAATAGACTTGGGGGTGGATGATTCTGGAAACAATATCATACAAGGAACATAGGTATCCAGTAAAGGAACAGAACTTGAATTCATTAACATAATAACTGCAAAGGCTTCTGGGAGTATACTTCTAGTTCACCCTAAGTTAAACAAATGCCTCCCAGGGCTTGAAGCCAAGATCGGGTTTGTCAGGGGTGAGACCTGGCTGGCTTTGTGCCCCTGCCAGGCTGATGCCCACAAGGCATGGCTTAATTTTGTTGAGTCAATGTTGGATGCTGCCAGTTGGCTGCTTCTCCTTCATGTGCTCAGAAGTGTGCTTGCTTGGAGGACTCACTCCATGAGGTTGGACAACCAGCAGTATGTCCATGAATCATCTTTTTTCACTTTCTTAATATAGTCTGGGTATTTTCCTACAGGACTAGCAAGGGATCTCCCTTGGCCTCCTTCACCTTGCAAAATTTAAAGCAGGTGGCCTTGCAAGGACATGGGCCAGCTTTCTGAGCACATTCTGACTTCTATGGATCTAGTGATTCAAATCAATCCCTGCCTTGTCTGGTTGGGATTTATCTGACCACCTCCTGCTCATTGTTCATTGCCTTCTTGGACCCTGCCTGTAGTCACAAAGGCCTGGTAGACCTTGGTGAGGAAGAGGGAGGAATGCAGGCATTGAGTGCCTCAGCTTAAGCTGTGGCTGCTGTCCCCATCCACAGGATCACACTCTTTTTGTTCAACCTTTTAGTTCTGCAAAAGCTTTTCTTGTTACCTTTGAAATCCCTTGAGAGCATCCACTCTGAATATTTCTAATGCTACTCAGAGTTGCTAGGAAATGTTTCTAAACTCCTCCTTTGAAGATCGTTCATGCTTCCACCATCTGTATGTTGTTTGGTGAGAGGAAGTTCTTTTTGAAATTCTTGGGGGTTTTTCAGTAATTTCAAAGTGTAGTAGATGATTGACTTGCTTTCCCTGGAGAAACTTACCTGGTGGCTATGTCTAGACTTCAGGACTGACCTTTAAAAAGTATTAATCATTATTTCAGTATGTTTATTAAACTTAAGCACATGATCTAAGTAGCTTACTTTCATAATTCCCAACTGCCAGTTTTAAAAATATTTACTGCTTTCCTTTTGCTCACTGGCTGTAAGGAGGTTTCACATTTTTGCTTACAGCTCAGCCATTTTGTATTTAGTATTTCAGAACTCATAGGTGTTTCTCTGGACTTGCTTTTTTTTTTTTTTTTTTTTTTTACTATTCAGTTGCAAACTCTTTGCAGTACTTATTCTCCTGATGCTTTAGTCTACCAGGGTCTCATATTTTTCCTCATAGAACAGGGCATGTCTTGGTCCTCTGGTAGAAGACCAATAAACTCAGTTTGTTTCAGGAAATGTTACATGTAGTACCTAGCCCTCACTTTGAGGGTTTTTAATACCATTAGGTATTTACTCCACACAATTGGATTTATCCCTTCCTTATAAGTACTGCATGTTATCTGACTAGAATTTAGCTCTTGGTCAATGTTTTTCTAAGCCCATATGTCTAAACTTCAAAGGATTTCTTTTCTACTTACCTAACATCTAAACCCTTGCCATTGATCTGTATTGATTTCTTCTTTTCCTGCTTTCTGTTCTGTTCATGGCATACATATCCTGTGAGATGTCATTACTATTTTCTTCAGCATCATCCTCACAACACCTAAGAATTTCATTCTTCCAGCCCCCACCCACAGGGCCATTTTCACTAGCCTTCATATTTCCATCTTATAGAAATACAGCTTAGAATGTGATGAGTTTCCTATGCTGCTGTTTGCATTTTCTGTGTCTGCAATAAGCTTTTACAATTTGCTATTGCTTTCTTTAAGACAGCATTGAGCTCCTTGATTGTCCTTATGTGTCATCTACTAGATTTGTGTAGTTTATACACAGTTAATTTGTGCTGGGAAAGCTGTAATGGGTTTTAAGCAGTAGACATATTGCAGTAGTTACTTTGAAATTTTAATGAGTGCCATTAAAGAATCAAAGGTACGGGAGAGCAATTCTACAGGAAAGGAAAATAAAGGCCAAGAGGTAAGGAAACTTTAACTGGTTTTAATATACAGTTTTTAATTTCAAAGCAAGTTTGGTTGACCAAACCCCATTTGGGATGCTTTAGAAACTTCTCAAATGGTTTATTTCTTTCGGTTTATAGAGATGGGTAAGACTAGATAACCTGTAAAGCAGAACAAATGTATTAGACTAAATAAATGAAATACAATAATATGAAAATATGATGGAAAAGCAGTTCATGGAAATACAACAGAAATATTTTTATTGCTGAAAATAATAGAAGATGTGATCTATGAGATGTATGCACAGTTCAGTGATGTATGCCCTACACAGTGTAAGCCAGGAGCACACAGAGGTGCTCAGCCCAGGTGCTTTGGTCTGGATTTCATGATTTCTGATTCTGTCACCAGCTCCCTACAGCAGGGTGTGTGTTTGTACTGTAGGCAGGTACCCAACTTCCCTAGGATTCCAACCCTACCTGCCTCGCCTCTGCCCCTGCTCAAAGGGGCTTGGTATTTCCCAGCATCCTCTTACTCCTTCTATTTTTTTCATCCATTTTCCCTTTTTCCACCCCTTCCTTTTTCTTCATATTCCTCTTTGTGTCTTAAATCATAAAAACAAATTTTCAGTCCTGCTTTGTCTTTTAAGAAAAAAAAGAAAAGGGAAAAAAAAAACCCAGCAGAAGAAAGTGTCGTGACCCCTGTCTTCCTCTGTGTTGCCCTTTGTTTGCCTGCAGCTCCTTCCTCTTGAAAATGTGGATTAAAGTCTCCCATGTCTCTTTTTCTTCCCCAACAATTAAGGTCTCTGCAGGATCTGTCGAGGCAGACGGATATTCCTTACGGCACCGTCCTGGACTCGGCCGTGTACGAGCACGTGCGGGTGAAGGGGATGAACCCCTTCGAGAGGGACAGCATGTATGCCCAGATGTGGAGGATGATCAACAGGAGCAATGGCTCTGAAAACAACGTCCTGGAGTCCACTGCAGGCATCCAGAAGGTACTGCCATGCTCCCTTCATGCTTCTCATTGGAGATGCTCTGTGTTATTCCATGTTTGCTTAGCTGTTGGTTCTAGCTAAAAGGGACACGTTTGCACCCAGACAGTGATCGTGCCTGGAATCAGTTCCTGAAAGCACTAGCACAGAGGATTGTGGCTTCTCAGGTTTGTTGCATTGAATATCATTTTAATATGTAAGTACCTAGACTGTTTGCTCCAAAAAAAATTTACAGGTGTGTTTATAGGAGATGGCTGCACTTGTGAGGGTGCAAAATGGGAATAGGAACACTGGACTCAGAAACCCAGAATACAAGACATTGATTATCTTTTTTCTGTAGTCTCCTGACTGAAAATCCTGGCTTTCTGTTGTAGCTCTGGGTCATGTTTGCTTTGAGAAGGGAAGGCAGGAATGGATGATTTGACTTTAAAAAGAGCCTTACAAACACATTCTGTAGTAGGTTTAGCAGTGGAAAAACACTTTGAGAGCTGTTTGTAGGCACATTTGCAAATGCAGTAGTTCCCTCCCAAATTCTGCCTGACAGCTGCAGCTTTTATAGAAACACCAGTCCATGAAAGAATTCAGTATAAGAGTCAATATAGGTTAATGAGTGACTGTATGTGAGCGTTTCCCCTACCATTGTATCTTTATAATCCGACTTCTACATCAAATCAAAGAAATATCATATTTTGCTGAATTTATTTTAAACTTCAGTATGTGACTATTTCTTATATTATCCATGAATTGTGTGTTCACATTCTTATAATCTCAATTTAGAGACTTCTGAAAATCCAGATGAACTCTGCTTTTTTGTCTCCACCAAAATCCATTGGCCAGGAAAACCTGACATTTCTGATGTTGTCACTCTAGGTAGTAACAAGAGAAAAGAGTATGGTAAGAAGAATGATTAAACCACTGGTGAGCTCTTGATAATAAAATAACTAAAAAATAACAAAGATTATTTGGATTTTTAAAAATCCTCAATTCAATCTCTGGATAACCAAGATCATATTTTCTCCTCTGAAGGACTAAACAGCATAAAAGAAGAGGCAGGAGAGGTCCTGGGGAAACTACACTTTTGAAACCCTTTTAGATAAAGTCATAAGCTGAAGGAGCAAGAAAAAAGGTCTGAAGATTTATTGGCTAGAGGAAATTGCTTTTCTTGAGAGAACATATTTTAGCTCCGTTTGTAAGTGGCTGATAAAGCTGGGATTTGCCTTTTGTATATATAAAAAAACCCAAACTAGGAACCTTCCCTCTTTCTGGTTTCCCTTCACGAGTTATAAAATGAATTTCAGAAGGATCAAAAACCAGAGTACATCAAAAACCAGCTGTGCTCACTAGCAGCTTTTACCTTGAAAAACCAAACAAACAGTATATCCTGCTGGCAGGTAATTCCAGATTACTATCATTGAGTTTTCATTCCTGGAAACATGACAGTTACTGTCCTAAAACCTACAAAACCAGAAACATCTAAGTTCTTAATTTCCCATGCTTTTGCATCCCAGGAATAGGCAAATGATCATGTTGAAAAACTAAGTTGTGTCAGGTGAGCAAGCCAGCCTCCCTCCAGTTTTAGAAAATCAGAGGTCTTAGGCCTGATGCTAATGAACACACCCATCTACCTATGGGTGCACAGTTTCTCCCCTTCCTTCAATTTACAGGAAGAAATGGCACAGGAAAATATTATTTGCCAGCTGCTGTTCACCAGAAACTTTTGAGAAGTTGTAGTTGACCTGGTTGGGAAGAAAGGTGCATTAAGAAAAGATATTAAAAGTTAATCTTAGGCAAGAAAAAGTAATATTTTAAAAAGTACCTGATAAAAGGCAGAGATTATAATCTCTGTAACACATTTCAAATAATGAAAACATTTCAGAATCAATTCATGGTTCCCCTCGGTCTATTTATATGCTTCATAATGCTCTTCAGGGTCTTTAATGAATTTAATTGGCCACATCAGAGCTATTAACCTGATTATAACCCTGGGCAAGATACACCAACAGGTCTTCCTCTGCGCCTCATTTTGTTTTCCCCTTTCATCAGCACTAAAGCATGACTGAATAGCAGTTTGTCCAGGCTCTGCCAGAGCATCACCTCAGCAAACCTTCCCGGAGTGCCAGGTGAGACAGCAGAGACTTAGTGAGTGCTCCAAACAGGTACAGAGAAAGGGACTTCCACTCAGGTGAGTAATGCCCATGAAGGGATTGGGATAGAAGAGTCCACCACAGGAGAGAGGGATGCAGTGGACACTCCCATCATTAGCAGCACCCCTTGCTGCACCACCTCAGAGGCTAAATGAAGTTTGCAAGGAGCTTTCACAGAAGACCCTTCCCAAAATATATTTGTAAAATCCTAAAAGTTCTTTCGTTTCATCTTGCTTTTATTCTGACAGCTCCAGTGGAGCTGGCACTATTTTATTGTGAGGAAAGTAGCAGCCTAATGCTAATGTATATATAAACAGGGGGAAGAGGAGAGAGGCCAACCACTGATCCACTCAGCACCTCACCCCTCTCACTCAGCAGGACTGCCTGCTTGCTGTACCTGTGTCTTTGTGTGGAGTGGCACCTGTGTGAGTGCAAATACAATACAGCCAAATGACAGTGATTGCACAGTCACACTTTAAATCAGACATTCTTCTGCTTTGACCTGCTTTTCCTGGCAGGAGGGCAGGGCAGGCAAGAGAAATAAGATGAGAAGATCATGCCATTGTAAGTTTTCAGGTTTTGATATTTATTGGTCCTGCTTCTCTCATAAATCAGGTGCATACATATCACCGTGTGTGCTCCTGTTCCATCCATAGTGAACAGCTATAAATACCACAGGTCCAGCTAGAGAGCAGCTGGATAGATTTACCCTGAAGAGAGAGCAATTTTAAATACCTCAAACAGGAGACAGCCTGAAAAGCACAGGCACTTTAGATACTTTCTTCCACTTATTGTCTCTTCCTTTCTCAAAAGGCAGCAAAAAGCTGTTGAAGGTCTGAATTTAAGGTAGGGAAGCTCTCAGTTGTTTGTCTTGCTGCACTGTCAAATCAAAATGGATGGGGAGGTACCTGTATTTTCATATAAGCCTGGATTATTCTGGAGAATATTCACTTTTATCTTCCCTTTTTCTTTGTTATTCCTAAGTGTTTCATGTGTCTCAAGTTGATTTTCCTTTTTTTGCATAGGTTATGAAATATGCATCTCATTCTGTCTTAGGAATCTCTGTTTTTGCGGAAGTTATTTATTCAGAGAGGATTTACAGAGGCCCAAGTCATGCCTGCTTAAACATTCATTGAGGACTCCAAGAAAAATCATCTAGGCTTAAAGATATCACATTACATACCTCTTTATGTCTTCTTAAAAAGCACATTACCCTGCTTAATCCTTTACAAGCACCACAGGCTTTCCTGTCCTTGGAACTATTCCCATTTAAAATATAATGAAGCACTTCTATTGTGGCCCTGTCTGCTCTTTCTTCCCTGGAGTATAATAGTGCCTAATGCCCTATCCTACCCACCTTGTTCCTCTGAACATGATACCATAGCCTACAGCGTCTTCATTTCTCTCAGTAGTACAGAGTGGAAAATTCCTTTCCCAGGCAGAATCTGAATGTGTTTGAAACCTCTTCTGTCTATTTAACTCTATCTGCAAAATATTTAGCTGCTAGGAAACTTGTGAATTATTGTCAGGTGAAATAATGCTTCTGGATGGTGCATTAAGAGAAACTCCTTGTAGGCTCACAGTACTTCCTTTTCGACTTGCCCACAGTATCAATAGGAATTTGGTTGCGAGATTTGGATTTTCTTGTGATCCTAATTGAAGTGCCAGTGGAAGAATGCGAGCCCATTTATTTTCCCTGGACACTGTGGATGGCACTTTTACCCTCCTGGAAATATTGTAATAGTAAAAATATTTATGAATAGACCATAACAAAGCTCTGCTAAGGTTATTTGTATGGGGAAGAAAGGGGTAATAACAATTTCCAATTCTGTGCTAGAATAAGTTGTTAATGATTGACCATGAATATGCTTAATTTGTTTACAGCAGTAGCAACATCACAAAAACTTATCTTGATAGACCAGAGCCCCTCCTGAAATAGTTAATTATCCTGATACACTCACAGATTTGCCATTGGAATTGCCGATTCACTGATTCCACCACAAAAAATCTTGTTACTGTATGGTAGTCCCCACATCTTTGTTGTGAACATTTCTGGCCATGGAGAAGCCCAATAAAAAGACACTGAATACAAAAGAGAACGAAGACAGACTTTTGGGATACTGGATGTGCACCATGATTCAGCAGCTTGGCAGTGGCTAAGAAAGGGATAGGAAGCAGAAGAGGTGAGAGTGTATAAAAATTCTGGGAGAGTTCTCCAGTATATCTCAATTCACGACCAGGAGTTCAGCTGCACTGTGCAGCTGTTGGTTAGAAAGCTGATTATCAACCAGACACCCATCCCCTGATCCCCTCTGCCTCTGGAGCTGATGCCCCTTGGTCAGATGAGATGTTCTGTGTCTGCTCTAGGAGTAGTAAGATTGACAAGTACCCTTAAGACCTTGATGTGTTCAGTCCCACAGCTGAAGGTTCAGTTTTTCTATTTTGTCATTGCTGCCTTCTGCACAGTCCGTGANTTTTTTTAATATATATAATTCTATATATATTAATATATATAATTCTATAATTCTGTGTACCTTTACTGCCATATCTGTGGCTTTTAAAAACTTACAGCAGTGATAAAAATTAGACTCCTGACCAGAAAGCACTACAAACACAGTGTGGCATTACTTTCAGGCATTATCAAAAGGCTAATAGTTATCTGGGTTAGCTCAGGAGCCCGGTGTGTTTGGGAAGTACAATAAGTGGCCTGTGACAGTTAACAGAGCACGAAGCAGATTCTGTCCATAGCTTTAACAACTAAATGCAAAACTTTTCCTACCACCACATTTTCTCAGAATTCAGGGTATGTTTAATAAAAGGCTTTCTCTCCCTCAACGACATTTCTGAGTGTATAATAAAGCCTGATGTAACTTTGACTTTCTAGAGAGTTTTCACTGGTTTTATCTAGACTAGAACACCTGTAAAAGTTATTTTCTGCAGACTTGGGTTTTATTCAAAAGAATGGGTAAGTCAAAAATGTCAATGAATGGATCTACATGGGCATGTGGTCATTCAGCAACTAAGCAAGCCAACTATTGCTGTATTCCTTTGTCTCCAAAGTTTTCTGGAACGATTATCTGAGTTCAGCTTCTCCTGTTTCATCTTATGTGCTACTGAATGTACCTCACCCTTTTTTCTGTCCCTGAAATGCCACTTCAAGTGACTTCTGTTCAAAGGTCAGTCTGCATACGCCCCAGTCACTTTAACAACCTCAGATGTTGCTGACTGCTGTCCTGCTGTGGTGCTGTGCCATTCTACCTCCCATGTGAAAGGAAGGTGGAGTGCCTTTGCTTGCTCTCTCTCGTCTCTCGGTTTCTTTGGAGAACTTTCCAGAGCTGTTCTGAAATTTTTATGAGCCGTCCTACATCCAGGACCATAGTCTTTTCTATCTCTAACTTATCACTGTCTCTTAAGTTCAAACAAACTGGCTCCACAGGGACAACTTGAAGTTTCGCTTCTCTTGAACTGAGCTGAGCTTCTTTCATCTGAAATAAAATCTGTGTTTTTTCTCTGCTGTCTGTTCATGTCTGACCACTAACGCAGTTCAACCTAAAGTCTACAGAAGCTGACTTCATCATCCTAAATTTTCTTTTTATTGCCAGTGTGTCTAGTTAAGTCTTGCCAATTTACTTTCCATACCATGTCTCTGATCTACCCATACAACCTCCAGTCTGTCACTTCAGTAGTTTTCATTGTTATTTTCTTGGGCCTCTATAAAGAATTATTGTTGCATTTAGTTCCATTGAAAATGCTCGTGGGTTAAAAAAAAAAAAATGTTGCCTTGACTTTCAAGGCCTTTCATGGTGAATTCTGACTCTCCCTGCAGCTTTCTCATTTCTGAATTGGAAATCATTTGTGTGAGCTCCCAGCACAACTCCTTTTTCAAGCAAAGTATCTTTATGCTTTCTCTAAGGACCCGTTTGTAAGGTATGTTTTCCCTCAAGACAGTAGTCATGTCTTTCCTTCAAACTCCTTAACGCTGCCCTTTGTTATTACACTAACAAAAACTTTGACAACCAGGTCTCTGGTGTGCTGTGATCGCTGCCCATCAGCTGAGCAGCTCTGTTGCTTCTTTATATTCTTTCCCTCCCTTTGGTTTGTTTTAGAGCTGCCAAATCAGAGGGGAGAGAGGAACACACACGATAATCATCTAAATACTGGCATAGATGGGATGTGGGGGAAACCAAAGAACTGCTGTACCCCAGAATGAACTAAATAAATGAACACCACCATTATCAGATGAATAGTATTTCTCAGAAAACAGCCTCTCTGTGCCTGACCTTTCAGCCTTCATCCTCAAAGGAGAGCTACAGCCTAACTTCAAAAGATGAGCATGGGAACTAAAAGTTCTTAACAGTCTGATGCAATATAAAAAAATAGGGGGAAAATAAGATTTTATTGGGCAATTGATTCTTGTTATTTCTCAGTCTCCTCAGATTCAATGGTGCCAGCTACATATTTCTTTTGAATGTTCTCATTGATTAACAACAACATCATTGCATTAATCTCAGAGGCAGTTTTCTAATCTTGAAGTTTTCTGCTTGTTTTCAGATGCTTGTTTGCCTGAAAACTTGGTTATTTAGGGCTCTCCCCACAGATATATCCCATCTTATGTTCAAAGATAATTCTCTCTTGAAACTTTGCTTCACCTTGATCTGTCAATGGCTATAAATATACCCTCATCATGTGTAACTTGAGGTGTCTATTTAGGTGTCCAAGTTTCTTTCTTTGCTGTTGTAGACAGGCAATTTTCTTCTCTGGAGAGTGGTCAGGAGTGCCTAAGATGGCAACCTATTTTTCTTGGTGGCTCATTTTGTACAGCACCTGCCAAACTAAAATGATATTCTATGACTGGAAATGGCAATAAAAACAAGAAACAGCAAAATATACTCTGAGGTACAAATTTTCCTTCAGTCCTGTAGAACTGCATTTTGCAGAGGTCTGACTCCAGACTTTTCAGCTGGAGAAAGGATAGAAGAGAGCCCTTTGAGGAGTGAGCATAGTATGGAGGAGTGGGCCCCATCCTTCATCCTGGTGGCCAAATGCAAAGCTCAGTACTTCACACCTTAGCCTGTGTCTAACCCTGTAGTCATCTTTTTAATAGGGCAAAATAATCCAGAGAGGAAAACTGATTCCTTTGTGAGTGGAGATTTCACTTGATGTTTTTCTTACATAGAACTGGACTAACTAAGATGGATTCATGAGCAAAACCCCCGGAGTGCATCCCTGCCCTGATTGCAGGAGCACGGATCTGTAGGAGCCTAAGGGCAGCTGCCACTATCAGGCCCAGGGTGCACTGCCAGCCTTTTGGTCTAAAATAATCCTCAGGCACATGCAAAAAGTAGAACTTTTTTTTTTGTGTGTTAGTAGAACTAATTGTGTATGAAATAGCCCCCAGTCTCCAGCTGTTGAGATAACAAATAGGAGTTTGGGGGTTTTGTTTTGTTGGTTCGTTGGGTTTTGGTTTTTTTTTTTTGTTATTTCTGGAGAGCTTTGGATGTGTCTGATAGGCAGGGAAAGTGGGAACACTACACTCTGGTGATTGTACCTTGACCACCATATATGGAGGAACTGCTTGTGGCTTCCTGCATGAGGGCTTTTTATCTTTTGATGCCTTTTTCTGGTGCTGAGCACTTTGGGAATTGCTGCCAGATTAGTTTGTATCCCCATTTGTTTCCATGGCCTTATCACGTCTGAATACCATAATCTCAAGCATTATATATGGTATACTTTAAATTTCTGGATAACTAAGCAGCGTGAATGCTGCTTTCATTTGCAGTGGCAGGTGATTAATTGTAGAAATTCTGAGTTCTGTCCTGAACCTGGGATTTTTACGGGGTTGAAAATTTTGGGAGGTATCAGGGAGTGAGAAAACTGACAATTAGGAAATAATTTAAGAAAAAGGGTGCATTTTCAGTCAGTGGTTGTAAAAGCTGAGCATGAGCATGTCAGGATAATGCTCACAGGAATTATTTTGCTAGTATTATTTGTTGCCTAATTTTTCTGAGCTGGTCACCCTCTGTTTGGGAGACACCTTTTTAGAAAGGATGGTATAAACAGAAAGGTATGCTGAACCCACCCCTGTAAATGAGTAGGTTAGTTTGTGCATATTCACATCTAACAGCAATGCTGTTGTCATATTCTATAAAAGAAAAGGTTTGTGAGTATTTAGTAGGTGATGAGTGCATTTATTATGCATTAGCATGGGAGAGGTCTGAAAGAGAAACAGCTCTCCTGGGTGCTGTTACCAACTCCTGAGTAACACACAGGATTTATTAAAGAGGATGAGACTGGAAATGTCTTCACAGATGTATTTCTAAGAAAGTGGAAGTTCTGCTGCATGTTGCTTTCTCAATTAAAACCAAAGTTTATCTGCTGCAGGGGCCAGGAAGAGTTTGGGAGATGAGGAGTCTTTGGGGCACAAAGATACTCAGGGGTTAGTTTTATGAGGTCTCACTTGTTGTTCAGGCCTTGCTAGAGTGATACTGGTCCTGGTGTGGCATCTTACAGTGAAAACATGCTGGATACATATAATGAAAAAGCAATGCAAGGAAACTTTTGCTAGATAATAAATGTTTTAACTTTTTCCAACCCATAAATCCACCTCTAATGCTGTTGGTAAAATTTTATATGCTACCTTCCCAGGCTCTTCAATCTATGGCATTGCCTCAGCAGAAAAGGTTATGACCAACAGCTTTAAATGACCAAAAACTGTATGATGAGGGATGAGCAAGCTGTGCTGAGGTGCCTCAGTGCAGTGAACCTCCTCCTGTGTCAGCAGCTTGTGGAGGGATATCCCCTTCTTTGGATTTTTGAGTAGCATATACATTGCTTTTTATTAAACCAGAGGGACTCCTGATGGATGTTACAAACTCCTAGGCATGTTTTCCTAGTCTGGTCACATCAGATATGGGCTGTGTCTGTGCAACCTATAGGGAAGTAAAGCTTGGGATGAGAAAAATGTCTTACTTGAAGTTATTCTTTTACTTCTTCAGGTCACTTCTTGCAGACATTTTCCTATGGGAGGGTGATAGAAGTTTTCAGTTTGTCCGTTTAGCAGTCACACATTTTCTTTTGTGCCTAAATCTAGTTTCAAATCCCTTTTTAAAAAGCATCAGTGGAAAATTTCTGTCAAAAGTTGCTACATCATTTTTTTATCCAAAGAAATAAAATCTCTACAAATTGCCTGACAAAGATTCATTTGGCATTTGGAGCACTCTTGTTTGGCTACAGGGACAACCAAGTTATCAGGCATCTGTTATTCTGTTCCTGTGAACTCTTATTTCCCCATCTTATCTCCATTAACTTAGTGCTTTTCCTGCAGAGGTTCTGTAACATTTCTAGGTTCATGAAGATTAATAACACCACCCTCCCTGGAGTGTCTGGGGACTACACAGACTCCTACACAGCTCCAGCAACCTCTGCTTGTTCTTTTCCTTCTGAATTCTCACTTCACTTTGTTTCCTCCCTCCTACTTTTTCATTTGTCTGCTTTTTGACCCTCTGTCCCTTCTGTTTGAATAACAGCTACTCCAGCTTTTCCCCAGCTCTCTAATTCCTTTCTTCTTTCCACCCTTCACCTCTCCACAGTGTTACACATCCCCTTTGTTATCTCCATTGGCTTACAATGCTTCACTGTTGATCTGTGCAACAATTTCCATTTGCAATCAGGTGAAGCATTCCCAAGCTCCGACTGTCACTTTGAAGCCCAGTTGCAGGCTCCTAGTGTGGTGGGCTGCTCTGGGGATGTATCACACACAGATCAGGGAAATGCAGACTCTATCTCATGATCAATAGATGGAGGCAGGAGAGCACATCATGCTCCAGGCACAGGACTTGGTATTGTACTCGCTTTCTTGCTTAAATGTTTCCAGCTATCATTCTTGTGTATTAACGTATTTTAATAATACCCAAATACTTTGTAATGCATTAAAAAATGCAAATGATGGGATTGAATGTTAGGTTGTTTAAAAGATAAATGCAACAGAAAAGAGAGATGAATAGAAATAATGAGAGCACATTTTATACATCCCCTATGTTCCAGCCTAAGCATAACTTTGTGAGGCTGCAAGTCTAAAATCATGATAAGCACAAGAGGCAGCAAAGAGATCTTGTCTCATGTTCTTGGAGCTGCTATACCAATCATTTATAAAACAGTTTTGATAGCTTTAGGTAATTTCTGTTCAACAACTTGTTACTAAACAAACAAAATGTCTGTTCCAGGAGCCAGCAAATGCAATTGTCGTGAGTAGATCTGTAGGAAGTCTCCACTGCAAGACACTTGATAGTTTCCTCATTCTGAAATGATTCAGAATATTTCTTGCTAGATCTTAGAGCTGGAAGTCATAGAAAATAAAAAGTGCATAGATGAGGACAGCCTGCATCTGCTCCAACAGCTAATTTTTTCAATATCATCCATGAATAGTCAATACATTAATAAACATATTGGTAGGCAATGACATGCTAGTGAAGTAGTAAGAATGGTGCAGGAAAATGAAATTGCAAACTAAAAAGTACTAGCAGAATACTTGGGAAAATCAACCTTTATAGTCTCTAACATGTTATATCTTCTGATGCTTAGAGGCTTGATGCCTCTAAGCATCAGAAGATATAATTAAATCAGATGGTTGCCCTTAAAGTCATCCTAGTCTCAAAACAGGAGAATTTAATATAGCATGGAGAGAAATAAAACACAAAAAAAGTAATTTTTCAAATACAAAAGAGGAACACTACACATCCACAAAATGGTGGTTGTTTTACCTGTGCTTTTACATACCTGTATGCATTTGAGTGGGCATAGAAGTTTTACTGCCAGAGAGATCTCTAATATCTAATCTGAAAACAGGTCTGGTCTGGAAGACAAGAGACTGAGCAGACTTTTGCTACTGGCTGCTTTTTTGACAATCATTTCAATATATATAGTGGGAAGTATTATAGTAAAACTGTGTTTTGTTGAAATATATAATTTTACTGATTTATTTAAATCAGTTCAACTTATTCACAGTGATAAGAGAAAAAAAAATATGTTGTGTTTAAGGAGACAGAGAGGAGAAAGAGGACAAGTTTGAAGCAGATCAGGTGGTTCAAACTGGACAGTTGTTACACAGAATTGTTCAGAGGCATGCCAGAACCTGTGATTAATTTTTGTGGGATTAAACCATACTCATGCCAACAAAATCAAGAGCTTGGGATGTAAGAGGTTATTTGTTTAAAAGATAATAACAGTAAGCAGAAAGGCTCCTCTGCACAAGTTGTCAGGCTGCACCATGGTCTGGGTCTGGTGTCAGGATGTAAGCAGAGGCTTTTGGGGGTGCTTTGCTTTGTTGTCCTCATTGCCAGGTAGGCAAGTGGGCTTTCCTGAAGTGTCAACTAAAAGTAAAGCTAAACTTGTTCTGTTAAATAAGCAGAATGTTTCCTTAGGCTGAGGAATTGGGGCTTTTTCCACCATTTATGCTCTTTAGTTAAATTGCCATCAAGCAGTTTATGTCTCCTTGCATTTGAATTAGGTGGCAGAGTTGTCCAGTTTGAAAATGTGACTACAATAAATGAGTTTCTTTTCAAAAGCCAAGCTATGGGAGGAGAGGATTAAAGTGCCATGTGGAGTATTTTAAGAAGCATTTTAACCAGACTGTAATCACATATCATTCTTCTATTCTTTTGCATGAAATAACTGCTCGATATAGGCTGCACAACTCCCTTCCTGAATTACAATGGCAGGAGAGAGTACTGTTCCCTGCTCTAAAGCTTTCCTGCTGCATGGGGGCTGATTGGTGTTTATGGCTGTTTGCAGAAGGGCTATTTAATCAAATAAAACAGACCCCATTCCCCACTGAATGTAGGAGAGGGAGAGAGATCAATCCCAGCGGCTGTATCAAGATGGGTGTAAAACACAATGCATCTGTAATGAAAAACCCAGTAGATAAGCAGCTGTATTATAAAAGTCTGTAAAGGTTCTGGTCATAGCATCAATCAAAGGGTAGAAAATTGTGTTGTTTTATCTCTCTGACCTCAGAGCAGGATTTCCTTGTAATGCAGACATGGTTTAACCCCATCTGGCATTTCAGCCCCACACAGCCACTCTGTCACTTCCCCTCATCTCAGGATGTGGGAGAGAATCAGCAGAGTGAAAGTGAGAAAACTCTTGGCATGAGATAAAGACAGTTTGATAAGTAAACAGAAAGCCACACAAGCAATCAAAGCAAAAAATGGAATCTGTTCAGCACTTCCCACAGGCATGCAGGTGTTCAGCATCCCCAGGAAAGCAGGGTTCACTTGGGAGGGCAAACACCATCACTCTGAATGTACCCCCCTTCTTCCCCTGGCTCTATATGCCCAATGTGATGTCACATGGTGTGGGATAACCTTGGGACAGTTGTACCAACTGTGCTCCCTCCCAACTCCTAGTACACCCCCAGCATCCTCCCTGGTGGGGTGGTGGGAGGAGCAGAAAAGGTCTTGACACTGTGTAAGCTCTGTTCAGCAATAATGAAAATATCCCTGTACTATTGGCACTGTTTGCAACACAAATACAAAACATAGCCCACACTAGCTACTATGAAGAAAATTAACCATCCCAGTCAAAATCAAGACCAATACTTTCCTACCAAGAATTCTCAACCTGTAAGTAAATAAATCTAGGATATGGCACCTTCCCATTAGTGAGTCTTATCCCTGATTCTTTCTTATACAAATTCCCAGGGAACCTCTAAATTTCTTTTCAATCTTCCATTCAGTTCTGGATGCAATTCTTTAATACTCTGTTTTATAAGATATTGATGGCAAGGACATGTCTTGTAATTAATCCAAGGTACTGCAACATAGCTTGGTCCAAAATGGTCTGAATTTGTTACTGAAAGCTGAAAATAATACTTTGTGTCCTCCAGCAGGGAGAAATGGCACAGCCTTGCTTTCTAAACTTCATGTGGTCAGAAAAATGTGACAAACCCAAGTTTGAAAACCTTTACATTTTGTTTTCACACCTGGCAGGAGTTCTGAGCATGGTCATGGTCTATGTGGCATTCAAGTATGCACTTGAAAGCTGCTGGACTGGCCCTCTCAATGGGCACAAGTACCCTGTCACCTCATTTGTGAGGGTTTTCACTGAGAATTGGTATGAGAGGACCACCAGTCTGCTCATCCCTCATAGAGGGGAGGCCCACAGCTACTTCGTGCTCAAAAGCAGAATTTGGCATGAAAAATGTTAGGTGGTTATCAGCAGCATCTTCAGCATCAAAATTTTTGCCTCAAGTGCTGAAATTTTTCCCAAGTCATGTCTTTACACTCAAGTTCTTGTATGAATCTCTTGGAGTCCAAATGTTACATTTCACAGCATAGTCAGGAGGCAACACTCAACAATGTAGGTACACATTGAGCAGGTGGAAACAGCAAAAGCAGGAATGTTTCCTCACAAAAGGAAAATGCGAGTATTGGTTAATGAATGTTTGCAAAGTGCTTCCAGTCCTGCAGATTATGCTATTGTTAAACTGAACATCTTTGATTATGCTATGGCTGTGCTGAAAGATAAGTGAAGGAGCTGGTTTCCTTTAAATATTATCTTATTCTTGATTAGAGTGATCCTTAAATTGTTTCAGATTTAACAAAGTGAGCAGCAGATGGAACACAGCAAAGACAGCAGAAAAATACAAGATTTCAAAAGAGAATCAAACCAGGCAAACCCAGAAGTAATTCAAAGTAGCTCATTCCAAAATTCTGGCTAATATAGCAACGTATAACATGTGTTTGTGAATTAAAACAGTTATGGAAAGTACTCAGGGTAGTATTTTGTCTTTTGATACCAATAGCAATCTTGGGATAGAGAGTTGTGCTCCTGAATGCATCCTCTCATGTGCAGTGTTGAGAGTCTCCCCACCTTTTTAGACACTTTAGTGATTTTGAAAATTTTGAATGAAGTTTAGTGGAGTGTAAATATCATCCAAGCATGTAGCTTAAGATCACACACATTTGTTGTATCTGATGGATTTTGCTATGCTTCCTGCTGTACCTCTCTGTTCCTAGTGTCCTGCTTTTCAAGATCTTGAATTGCCCGATTCATCCTTTAATCAGCTGGCTTCTGCACCTTCCTCGAACATCCCATCAGAGGTTTTCTCTGTCTTTCTGCCACACCCTTTCTCATATTTTCAAAACTAATTTCTCCCTGCCTCCAGCATGAAAAATCTTTAGCTCAAATTTGGCATCCCTTGAAAACAATCAGGGATAGACTTCAGCTCAATTTGTATTTCCGTCCACCAGTTGGAAGCTGACTTGGCTGCTTCAAACCTCATGAACAGAGTTGCAAAGGGGAAATCTCATGACAGCAAGAATTATTTCACATAACATTTTATCACATCTGGATCCATTCCTGGCTGAAGGAAGACAAATCACAACCAAATAACAGAGAAGCTTACGGAAGGTTTGTTTTGAATTTCTTTGTAATGGTAGTCCAAGGCCTGGTGGAGTTTATTCTGTCCCCATAGAGTTTCACATGGTACACTTTAGGACTGATACTGCATCAAATTGTACTGTATCCTTTCAGGACTCACATTGTCACACCTTCTATACAGCTTTCAGTGTATTTATTATCCATAAAATTTTTAAACTGTGAGGAATATCTAGCACCCCATGACAAGTCTTGCATAAATTGCAGTTTTGAACTCACCTTTATCATGTTATTCTCCATTGGTAGATTTCTTTATTTTTTATTATGCTGTTGTCATATTTTTAGAGTCTGTGATTTATCTCATTTAGCTCATACATTGCTAGACCTAAGTTCTGGTGTGTGCACCATGTAGGTACAGAGTAAGCCCACTGAACTGCCTGTTAATTATTCACTAGCTGCCAAATGTAGATGCCTGTATTGGGCCTCAGATTCCCATTGTACTTGCATTATTCAGCTCTAAATAATTTGAAATATGACAAAAAGAAATAAATGCAACTCAAAAGAAATTTTGAAAGAGACAAGAGAAAATATTGTTGTGGTTTTATCTTCTTCAGCTAGAATATAATAAGCTCTTCATAGATATGTCATCCATAAGATAAAGGAAATATAGTTTTCTGGCATTGTATTTACTCTGCTTTTATATATGCAGCTTGCAGATTAGTTTTTTTCTAAAATTTAACGTGAATGATGTAGCAGCAATGATACTATATTGGACATGACATAGATATCGATTTGTAGGAATTGTGTTATCCCTTTGGGTGTGAAAGGATGATATTTTGAGAAGAAGAGCCCACATGTCTGCAGTATGATGCCTTAATAGAGCTGCTCACAGAAAGGAGCAGTGTCTGCCTGCAGAGCACTGCGCAGCTGCAAGGCTGGTTGTACAGATGCAGGCATGCAGCTGCTTTTCCTGAAAACTTGGTCAGGCACTTATCACCAGTGTGTCAGAAGCTGTGTAGTATCCTTTAGTACACCTTAACAAGTGAAGGAAAAATGTGTATTCATTGTTTTCCATTTAAAAGTCCATGCTCTAAGAACAAGGAGCATGCCAATAATAAAGAACTGGGCAAGTAAATTATTATTTTTCTGCTTTGGCAGTCCATTAAGGACTTTCTCCACCCTTCCCACTGTGCTGGTAGCTCCCGTATTCCTGTGCCATGCACTACCTGATTTTTTGAAAGCCATAGAACAACTGCAGTTCTTCCCTGTATTTAGTATATATGTGACCAGCACACTGTCCTTCTCACGGGAGAGTCCTGTAGGAGAAGTTATTTTTAAGTTAAGTTGTGATATAAATGTAACTAGCAAGCAACAGCAGTACAGATATTTGTTTTTTGCATAGACATAGTCCAACCTGTTTGTCAGTGAAATAAATAAAACACTGATAAGAAGACATTTCCTAACAAGGTGGTGACCCCTTTCAAGACATCCCTGCACAGATGCTGGGTGATATCAGCTGCACGTTGGATGAAGTGCTAAAATACCGAGTTCATGATTTTACAATGCTATTGCATGTGTTTTTCAATTTCCTTTCCCATAGTTTGGTGCTAACTAATGAAATTATTTCATTCACTCAAGTAAGATGTTTACTGGTGTATATGATTAGCTGGGCACTTAGCTGTCCACACTGTATGCACAAATACTTGACTTGCAAGTGCATTGTTCACCTAAAACATCTCAGTTGATATTTCTAATTCTAGCTGAAATGCTACTTCATTTTAAAATGGCAAATAAGCTCTGATTACATCGGATCTCCATGATGAAATTTTTTTCTCCTTCATAAGTACTTTACTTTTCTCATCACTCATCTCAAAAATACCTTGGCTGGCATTTTTATTAATGTTGTAGGACTAGAACAAGTGGTTGATTTTAACCTGATTGTATTCTATTTGTATATCCAGTCACATGGGGTATACACATCCAATTCAAATTAAGAACATAAGTAAGACTGAGTGACTAATTTTAATGTATGCTTACCAAAGAACCATCCTGGTTTAGGATATAATCAGATTTTTCAGCATGTTTTGTCCAAGTTTGAATCTGACAGGCTTAAGCAACACAAAGAGGCATAAGCGTCCATGATTTATTATACTTGCAGGAAATCAGGAATGGAACAGAAAACACAGTTGCTTATTGTTTATATTTATGCATATTTAGACTTGTATCAGATGTCTGAAAACATGGCTCAAGTAAATCAGAGTGCATTATCATTACAGATTTATTCACTGGAATATAATCATAATTGAAACCGAAACTGTAAGGAAGGAGATATTTTTATAAATCATTGTGTAGCTTCAAAAGCATTAAAATTGTCAACATGTCATCATAGGGTGTTTTCATATTGAACTATGACCTCTTTTTGATCAAAATGGGTTGTTTTTCTTCATTTTGAAATGCTAATCCATTGCAGGGAAAGTAATTTGGATTGAACTCAACTTTTTGGAATAAAATATTCTCCAGTTTGGATTTTTTTTTTGATTTTTTTTTTAACTGCTCTTGGTCCCAAAAATTCTGATACTTTTCCATAATTCAAAATGTTGAAATTCCTTGTGCAGGAAGATAACTAATTTCTGTCCAGCTCATTCTATCACTTCCACGAAGCAAAAGCTCTGTGTTTAACGTTTCATCTCTGAATTTGTTTCAGTTGTCCCACACAGGTATTTCTGTTGATTCCTGTTTCAGGAGAAGGAAAGGGTTAAAAATTTTTCATTAAATATGCTGATCCTGAATGACTCCTCAAGCACAAGTGATTGTTTTTCAGTAATTTATTTATTTTCAGTTGATATTTGGCAGATGTTTCTCAGTTCTGTCATCTGTAACAGATTTCTGGCACCTGAGCTATGGTGTGGGCAGGTCAGGAAGAATTAGCAGCAAATATAAGGGAAGTGTGTGACTGGCACTTCATTTGTGATTTATAAAGGTGTGCCAAATAAATGTTACAGCCCTGAGTAAGTGGAAGTGCCTGCGGCCAGAGAAGAACTGCTCTTTGTACATTTGAAGGCAAAGGCTGTAAGTATTTCACTCTGTAAAGATGGAAAAGCCCAGCTATCACCTAAAATTAGAGTAACAGTAAACATTAAATCCCTGTATGGCTATGGATACTGCTCAGGAGCTGTTGCACTGTTTTGGGTGCTTTCTGAACTTGGAACTCCTTCTGGACACTGTTTACATCTTTATGTCCCTCTGCACATAGAGAACTTGGGTGCCTGCTCCTTTACCTGGCCTTGCTGATCCTGGCAGCCCTGGCTGTGCATTGTGAGTGACTCTAGCAGCATTCTTTGTATTCACTGTTTTGTGTGAGGGGTTTGACTTCCTAGTTTGTGACTGCAGGTATGAGCTGTAGGCTGGCTTCAGGGAGGGCAGCAGAGACTTCAAGACTCACAGGGACTTTATGTGGCGAGTTGTTCTGTTGTGTCATCTTTTCAGTTGTCTGCATGGTGATAGCAAGAAGGCAGCCTGAACTGAGTAAAAAATGTGGCTGCACTGGTCTTCTTTCCCCTACCATAGCACCTGATGTTTTCCATGGGTCCTAAAGTGCAAAAGAAAGAGAAAGCATTCATAGCTCAAATCTGTAATTGTCTCCTTTCCTGTGGGCTCAAAACACCTTCTTGCAAGAATCAAAATGCATTCAGCAGTGAGGTCTCCAAAGACCTGACAAGCCAGTGACAAGGGATGGTGTGGTGGCATTAAGAACCAGCCTGTGCTGCAGCCTGAACTTAGAGTCTTCTGAAAGAAATGCTTAGAGAAACCCTATGACAGCCTTTATTGAGCCCTCAGAGAAAGGGGATGCCTGGTGTTGCTGAAAGGCAGAAACCTGAAGGCGTGTGGACAAATCCATGACCTGCTCCACTTAGGTGGAAGATCCACTGCCAGAGAAGAGGATTCATGCAGGTTTTATAGAGGAAGAGGAGATTTTTGAGGCAACCAAAGTCCATACGCAAGCAAACTAATGTGGAACTACTGAGCTTCCACATGCAAGCCTGTTCCTGCATGCTCAAGCTTGTGCAGGTTGCCAGCAGTTAGTGCTTCCTGTCTCCTGCAGGTTAACAGAATGAGGGAAAACATGCAAAATTGCTGTGCAGTGTCATTTCAGAGAGGGGAAAAAGAGGGGCTGGGAAGCTTTTCTTATGAAGCTTCAAGATACTGTGTCTCAACCAAGCTGGCACCTTCCATATCTGGCCAGGAGATGGTTATCAAGAAGAGAAGAATACTGTGGTTCAAACGACAATAGTTAAATTCTTTTGTGTGAGTAGTGGGACATCTTGAATCCTATTGCCACTAGGAAAGTGGTCAGGGCTCATGTACAAGGAATATAAAAGACTGAAAGATAAGTCACTTTCTTTAAAATAAGTTTCTAAAATGAAAGTATTATATCAAATGAGCTTTTGCTGAAGAATTTTTCAGTATTGCTGGTAGTTTTTCAAAGATTTTTCTTGTGGTTAAGGTTCTTTTTCAACTGATGAATGGTTTTGATGAGTAGTTTTTTGACTTTTAAGGATTTTTCTCTCCTTGCAGTTGGTATTCAGTAAACATGTCTTTAAAAAAGAAATCTGCCCAAGAATTGCAGTTAGGCTTCTATTCTAAAGAAGGGGGACAAGAACCCTTCAGTTAGCATTGTACTGGATTGATCTAATATAAAGAGGAATGTTGCTTTTCTATATTCACCTCTATTTAACTTATTCATGGTGCTTTAATCCACAAATTGTTTTTTTACCCTAATGAAGAGTATTGACCCACACACATTTTACTCATTTAAATGTTCTTTTATTGGGAATTAACTGCCACAAAAATATTAATTTATCAGAAAAGGGGAATCACTTTAGCAACATTTGGTTTAAATTTGCCTCATTATTGAGACTGCCACTTGGTTACCACAGAACTAATTTTCCCAAGTGCTTTCATATAATTTCTGTATATGACCTTCACTAGTGATACTCTTAAAATACTATGCATTGCTATCTGCAGTATTTAGTTGTCGAAAAATAAGTGAGAAGCTGGCATAATAAAAGAAATATTGCTTCCTTACCTTTCAAAGGCCTGCTTTGCTGAGATTTTTTTTCTCCTGTGTCTCTTCCGCCTGAAATTAATGTTTGCTGTAGCAAACCTGTGGTTCAGCTGCATGTCATGATCTGCTGGGTTTTTAGTGCTTTGCTGTGATCACCTGAAGAAGCAGCTGGCTTTGTTCTCCCACCACCCTCAGAAATGGTACTTTCAATTGCCTCCACTGTTTTGCTCCGCTTGTTATTTTCTTTCTTGTTAACTTACAAGATAGCTTTAATTTAAGTGGAAAATGTGAAGGCACCGAGCACTGGGAGACTTCTGACACTGTGGTGCCCTCTCATTACAGACCTCTCATACCTGAGTATTTCTTATTCTGGATAAATTATAAGGTCTGCCCAGTGGAACAAGTGAGCATGTGATCATGAGGCTTTTCTCAAGAAACTGATGACACATTGCATATGAGGAATTAATGCTTTTCCTGATTAAGTTTTATGTGTAACAAATAGACGTGCCATTCAGGCTGATACGGCACTGTAATGAAAGATAAACTTCATTCTGAAGAGGAGGTAAGGCTGGGATTTCTAACCTCTTCTTTCTTCCCCATAGCTTCCAGGTATTTCATTTTCCTGCTCTTTGCTTCTGGGCTCAATGATGCTTTTAGAAACTATTCAATAGTTTTCTGTTTGAATAAGTACAAAGAATACATTTCTTTTTTTTTTTTTTTTTTTTTCAAATGGTGGCCCTTGAATTTAAATAACTTTTTATAGACTCTGTAAATTACATGTTAAATATGGTGGTGGTAGTAGTAGTAATAGCTGGTTGCCTTGATGACTGGATAGAGTTTTATATGTATACACATATATATATATATGAATTTTTATTCTGTGCTCTAATACCATCATGGGTATCCAACTCTTCTCTTGCACTGCAGAGAGCTGTCAGATTCAGATTCCCTGATTGCATGACTGCATTTCATTCTTAAGTTATGCAGAGCAGCCACACATGCTCTCCTGCAAGAGTGTGGGGCAAAAGGTACCAAAATTGTGCTTTGGATGTATGGAAAGATTTAGCTGTGTAAATCAGTGGGGTCTATTCAACAAAGCAGAAATGGGAAGTTTTATTTCACTGGGATCCAAATAGAAGTCAGCTAGATTTGTGCCCTTTGTGAACAAAATCAAGATTTGAAACTTTCATCCCCAGAGGAAAACAAATTAGCAAATAAGAATTTCTCTGCAGGCAGGTCTGACTTCTGCAGTCTGATAAACAGAAACTTCATTGTCCTCTTGCAAGGGGATTATGGAAAGTGTTTCCATTCCCTTCTGCTGAAAAAAAAAACAACCCCTCTCTTGTGAATGTCATCTAGCTGAACAATCTGAAAATCTAGATTTAGGCTTCCACCTCAGGTTTCATCTTTTTCTTTCCCCATTTTGGAGTACAATATCCACATTACCTATACTAGTTCTTGCTCATCTATTTGCAAATGTTCATTCAATTTTCTCCTCTCTCCTTCATTCCTTGTGTAATAGCAGCCTTGGCAAGTCTGTTTTGTAGAGAGGATCACAGCCCTCTGCAGGCTGTAGCTGCTGCACATTTGCTGAACATGGCAAGTGTATCAAATATTTTATTTATCTATTTATATATGCCAAAGTCTCAGCTCCACACTGATGGGCATAGGTCTAGCTAGCAGTACTGGATGGTGTTTTTTCCTCTCTGCAGTCATGGCAGTGGAATGGCCTGTTTTGGAGAACAGGACCCTCAAAGTGCTGTAAGGAACAGGTAATTAATCAGTGTCCTTGATTGGGTTTAGGTCAGAGCTGGAGCTGCTGCTGTTATGCTGCAGAGGAGTCTGCTTCTGTTTTTGGCTAAAACACAGCAAATACTACAGCTGACAACTTCATAGGCAGGGAAAGGTGTTCAGCAGCTGGCACCTGACTGATAATGGAAAGGAGTTGAAAAAGTACCACTACTGTGTCTCAGGGGTGTAGGCACAGGGTGTTCAGGAAATGGGCTTTCTAAGCATTAGCTAATCATTTGCAGATGTTCTTCTAGAAAACTAATATCATTTTAATCAGTTCAAACTTAAAATTTCTTGGCCTTATGAGCTCCATTGTTTTTATAACAGTTAACACATATTATGTACGATGAAATATTTAAAAGAGGTCTGCAGAGAAAATAACTGCCAGTTCTTTTTAACCTGCAATCTATTGTGTGGGGTTTTTTCTTTCCTGAGGATTCTTTGTATTTCTCTATTTTTATAGAGGAATTAAAAATACAAAAAAGATATTATCCAAGAATAGAAGCATGAAAAATTGCAGCAATTGGTTGTTGTTTACTTATGATTATTTTTTCTGAAATTTAACATTTGCTAGACCTAGAAATGTGCTTTTAGAATGCCAGAGTTGTACACAAATAGATTATTCAACTCATTCTGCATGAACAGGTTAGCTGCAACAAGAAATACTATCCACATCCCTCTTGGCATAAAATATGTGCATGTGCAACAGTGTAATGGCTTTAAATGTTTTCCTCATAACTCAACGGGTTTTTGGCAGAATCATCCAGGATAAATTTTAGCTAATAGCTACAGACAGGGCTTCAGCAGAGAAAAATTTTGTAAGTGTTCAGTGATAGAAAATAGAAATATTCCAGCCCTATAGAAATAGTTTTAACATCTATGCACTGATGACTCCTGTTTCGTGTAACAGCCCTTTTCACAGTAACTCCTTCGGAATTGCTCACAGGACCATGAAGTCAAGTCAAACATTTCTGTGTGGTACCACACCTCCCAGTTCCACTTAATGATCACTGTAGTGCATGAGTTCAAAACACCCTGATGAACAACTAACAGTTTCAATTTTGCCTGGTTTTGCTGTTTTGTTTTGTTTTTTTTTTTTTCCCTATGACAATAGATATCAGATACTTGAAAAGGCTTTTCAGGTTTTAGTGACAGGTGGGAAGCCACAGGGAAGGGGAGTGAAGTGTCAGTTCTCCATGCCCCAGTGGACTGGAGAGCTGGGGTTGCTTCAGAATGATAATGTGCTGCCCTCCTACAAACACCTCCCTGGCAATCCAGGGCTGTGTGGCTGTGTGTGAACAGTGTCCAGATCTGCCACCATCCTGAAATGTTGCTCTCTCTACACAAAATGCCAATATGATGATGAGGAAATGTAGAATTGGGGATGCAGTTCTTCTGTGAGCAGCAAGTTACATGTGTTGCAAGGATCTTTTTTTTTTCCCAAGGAGTTTCTGCTTTCATTTAGCTTCCATAATTGGCTGCCTGTAAGATCCTTAACTTTTTCTCATAATACAGAGCTGGTATTTTTGTTGTTGATTTGGGGCCCAAAGTAGAGGTCTTCTGCATAGCTATTGAAGAGCTGCAAAATATGTGCTTCCCGTGGTAAGAGGGAGAGAGAGAGAAGGATAAAAGTTTTTCATTGACATTTTGTTTTGAAATTTCCCTTGTCCTTTTACAGAGAGCATCATCTCCTCTTTCCATAGTGTAGGCGCAAATCTGTGAAATATCTGCAGTGTTCATGTTATGCTATACTCTTAGCAAAATTGTATTCTTAGTCCTTTAAGCTAAAACTAGTCTTGAGCTGTGTGAAAGATCCCTAGGCAAGGAGTTTAGACTGATTCTCAGAAGAAGACTATGTTAAGAAGGAAATCCTATAGCTCCAGAGCTGGCAGATAACTGAATCTCTCTTAGTGAAACAGGTGTTTCTCTCATGCATGAAAATTAAGAATTGGAGACAGTTCAAAAGTAGTGTCACTGCTAATGGGAGGGCTGAACTGATAGATTTGCAAGGAGGGATTAAAGAAAGCTATATCCAGCTCAGCAAAGTAACAGAAAGATCCATCAATAATTGAAAGGTGTCATCCTCAAAGTGTGAGTGAGTATTTAGAACTGCAGAGCAAGAATAGCTAGGAATGAAATAAGAAAGCTTTATATATATATATATAAAATTATATAGTTTTATATATAAAATACAGTTGTATATAGTTATATATATATAGTTTTATATATATATATATATATATATATAAAACATAGTTAGTAAAAATAAATACACTGAATAGCAATGAAAAATGTTAGACCAAGGAGTAGTTCTCTAAAGAGGGGGATTGCAAGCATGACAGTTACAACTTAGGTTTGCTCCATGGTTTTGAATTCCTCAGATTCGTAAGTGAATAGGGCAAAAATGCTAAAATGGATGTATTTTAATGCATGGAGCAATCATGTGTTGAAGGTAGACGATGGGAATGATCCCTTCTGGTTCTTCAATCACTTTTGTGCCCCATGCACTTTAACTGAGGCTCACTGAGATCTTATCTATGAAAAGTAATATCTTTGTGGAAACCTGAACTGTGATGATATTAGCTCTGCTCTGAGGATCTTATATATACCACTTCATCACAGATATTATTGACAGTAAGTGCTTTTACCACTTTTATATATTCTCTTTGTGAGTTGTTTTACAGCAAGGCAGCTAAATCAAGAGAATTTTTCCTGACCAGCTGAGCTGCTGATATGTCTCCTTACAAGCACTTAGGTGAGTTCAATGCACTAGGATGATAAAAATGCACATTAGGACAAAAGCAAGTGTCAAAACATAACCCTCTTCCATCACCTCAAAGGTCATGCCCCACATGTAAAATTACTTGGGTTTTGAACCCCTTTTCCTTAATTCCTTTGTTCAGAAAGTCCATCTGATCCTTTTCAGGATTCATTTGCCCACTTCTGATCCTCTGCTTTTGTCTCCTATTTTCCTCCCTTATTCTCTGCACATCATGATCCTTTTTCAGGCTGAGTCATTATCCTGTTAAATTCTCCTAGGAAGGGCTTTTTTCTCAGTCATGCTATTTCTTACTCAAGTGGTGCCTGTAGGTAGATCAGAACAGCCCATGCTAGGAAGAGCTCTGTGAGTGGCAGTACCTATAGGACAAGCATACAAGTTGTATTGTTTGTTAACTGCAAATTCTCTTCTATCCCTTATTCTCTGCCTGTTTAGATAGACCTAAACCTCCACTGGGAGGAGGGAAAAAACATTCTTGACAATTTCCAGAGCCTGAAGAATAAAACTGGCACGGTCCTGCTCATGTGTGTGTGTGTGTGTGTGTGTGCACTTTGAAATGAATTTTCTTTGTCCTGAAAGTCCTGTGGAGTCCACAGATAATATGTCTCCCTTTCTGCTCCAAAATCTGCACAAATCCTCTCCCTGCCATGCCTACAGATGGAAATAGGAAATATTCCTTTGCCAGGCTTGCAGTAAAAAGGAATGTGTCCCAAATGCAATCGTTCCTTGTGCACTACATCTTGTGAGCAAGCAGACGGTGTGGCTTGCTTCAGTAACTTTTATATGTAAACAGTCTTTAAAAACATAATCTACATTGTCAAAGTCTAATCTAAATGATGTACTGACATTGCTTACTTTGATATGCTGACTTGGTTTTGAATTCTCTCTGGATTGCCTGGCCCCACATGGCCTTTTTGTGTTTTGTTTACTTTTCACTTAGCTGTCACGTATTTATTCCCATTAGATGTACAAAGTCAATGGATTCAGCCTAGTTTTACAGCTTAGTTGCCTAATACAGCACAGGGAAAAAAGCTAAATGAAGCTAAGCAAAGGGGCAGGAAAAAAGCAGAGGGATTCTTCAGGTCTGATGCAGAGACCAAAGAAATAGAAAACCAGCAAAATATCCGTGTCTGGTAGAGCACATAGAGATTAATGGTTTTTTCAGAAAAAACATGGTATGTCTGGATAGCAGAAATTAATTGATTTCTATAGATTGAGCTTCTGTTTTTAAAGGCTTTCTTCTGAATTAATGCTTAAATTTTGTATACATGACATATATATTTATTTTTTTTTTAAATCTGGATTTGTTTCAAATGTGAATGGATGGGGAAATGTTACTTCAAAATCTTTTCAGTGTAATGAGCTGGCTGGATTTATCTCAGTCAAACAGTTAAAATGGCTTACATAATCTTGTTCTGTGAAAGTCTTTGAAGATACATGAAAATGCCTCATGCTGAGAAACATAATCCTGAAAATCTGCTTGATGTAATCTTACCCACAGAACCCATAAGACAAATGGGGTTTGTGAAGTCTGTCACAACTTGAAGCATGACTGAAATGTGGACCATCCTGAATGGTGGTCTTCCCTCTGGACAGCCATGCCTACCCTGCCATGCTTCTCCCAATGGGAATACCTACCCTCCTCCAAATGGTCATTTTTACAGCTCCTAGAAAAAACAGTGGAGGATTTCATGTGGAATTTAGTGTTGGGGAAGGGACCGTGGTGTTTCCTTTTTTCCCTGAAAAGAGACAGACTTATTTCCTACATGGCACTGTGTCAGTGATGGCACATGGTTTTCAGTTTCAGCCGAGGTGCTCAGCCCAAGCCCTGCATGGCATCATGTCTGGGCACCTTTGGTGCTGGTGGCACCTGGGCACCCTAACTTCCTTTCAAGAGCAGACTGTGCTGGAACTGCCCCATTCCCAGGTGCACTGACCTCCTCCCAGACTTGGCAGTCTGTAGTCTGAGCTTTCCCTCTCTTTGCTGCAGGTGAAGTACGGGAACTATGCCTTTGTGTGGGACGCGGCGGTGCTGGAGTACGTGGCCATCAACGACGCGGAGTGCTCCTTCTACACCGTCGGGAACACCGTCGCCGACAGAGGGTACGGGATCGCCCTGCAGCACGGCAGCCCCTACCGAGACGTCTTCTCACAAAGGTAAGCCTCTGGAGCAGGAGGAGCAGGTACCTGGGGAAGGTTTCCCTCAGCTCTGGACCCTTCTTCTAATTTAATTTTCAGCAAAGGAAAAACATCTTGTATTTGCAATCCAATTCATTTCTTGCGTACGCATTCATTTCCTCTGAGACATGGAATTATTCACTTTTCTAGAAAATGCATTAAAAACACTTTGTGTTGCTCTTATTTGAATTGTTCTTGTTTCTTTTGAAAAACATTAATGAGATAAACTCAACTTCATTAGCAGGAAAATGAGGAAAGAGCTGCTTCATTTGTTATAAAGAGTCAGCATAACTCAACTCTTTCTATTACAGAAACTGTTCCTTAAAGAAAAAGAAAGTGAACTTGGACACTGATGGGAAAACTAAAGGGGATGAACAAGAGTATTTGATGTTTTGGTGGAAAGACCTCTGTTAGTACCCAAAAGCATAGGTGCTTATCTCTGTACTAATCAATCTCTTGGGCTACCAAAGTGACAAATCTAGAGATGCTACTGGTACTGTGTTTCTATTAGGATTGGAAATACTAAATTAATTGTATGTATTGTGCCTTTCCAGTATTTGTGCTTCACTCCAGTATTGATTCCTAAATTGGGATGTGTGTGAAATGTGAAAAAAAAAAAAACAAAAAAAACCAAAAAAAACCAAAAAGCTACTAAACTTTTAAAAAGTGTAATATCTGCAGTTTTGTGCTTAGGAGAAGAAGTGAACTAGTCTGCTGATTCTTTTTTTCACTCTGAATCTGATCTCTCAGCTTGGTTTCTGTTGGTTTGTGTTATGTGTATGAAGCAAAACTTTACAGTTGCTGCAGTGGGATTTCTGTTGTGTGGCTGCCAGGTAAACATAAAATCTGCTTAATTTGGGCTGTTGCCTTTGCCTTTGTCCAAAGACTCTGGTGGGGGAGAAAGTAGCCAGTAAGTAACACTGTGCAGATCCAGAGAAATCAATCTCTGTTCACACCTACTACATGAACAGAGAAGACTTGGATTCTTTGACTCTATTCCACTTTGCCAGTGATATTGCTGAATTTTGTCCAAATGTAGCAGCAACATAATAAAAATTTTCACAGGATCAGCAAAAAATTTAATTTTAATAAAACATGTATATACTTTGTATATTACAAAGAGTATTACAGGAAAATATTTACCAAATGCTATAATACTCTCATGTTCCAGCTATGACCAGGCTGGCTCTGCTTGAAATCTCTGGCGTTCTACTGTTTGGGGTCTCTGTGCAAAACAAAAGAATAGAATTCCTTCCTGTAAAATAGAATAGAATTCTTTCAAAGAAATTCTTCCACCTTGTAAGAGTTCTCAGGTGCTTGTCAAGGTGTAAAGTCATCCTCTCCTTATCAGCCTTATCCAAGTGAGTTTGAGTACAAAATTAGGAAGACATTAGGGAATTTCACAGTCTGTGTCTTTATAATTAAACACAGTGAAACTGCCAGCACGGCTCAGGCCTGCATTCTTCATGCCCACCACTGCTGTTCTGCAAGTCAAGGTGGGTGCATCCAAAGTGCCCTCAGAGACTGCTTGTGACAGGGTTTATGTGCTGGGTATAGCTCTTGGCATAGGGGGAAATTGGTTATAGCTGATTCTGGTAAGAGAGTTTGTTTTTGGTCGCAGTATTCATCACATGGAAAGGCTGGGTTACAGCTTCTTCTGATACACTGCCTTCGGACTCCTGGATCATTGGTCTGTGCAGGCCTGACATTTCCAAGTACAATTTTATTTCATAAGAAAAGTTTGGCTTTTCAGTGTATTATTATATCTTGGAGCTATAGGAAAGCAGAAGGAAGCATAAAAATTTGCACATATATAGGTATTTTTATCTGAAGATCTTTGAAGCAATACTTAAATATTAGCATCTCTCAGGAAAGCAAATGCTATTTCCACTTAATGCTTAGGGATTCCATAGCATCAGGAGACTTAAATGAAATCCCAAGGTCATATGTTGTCCCCTGGTGGAATCAGGGATCATAGGCACCCATTTTTGTTTTCCTGCTAGAGTTGTCAGAGTTCAGGTATATGAAGAAAAGGATTATTTGTCAGATACTGGGCCACAGGAGGATCTGGATGGATACACAGAACTTAGCACTGGTGGGAAGATAACTCATTATATTAGCAGGAATACATTAGCTGAATAATGGCTGAGAAATTGGAATTTGCTTGGAGCAATACTACCTCCTGCAGAATTTAGAGAGCCTGAGATATATATTCTGAAAATGTGTGTGCTGCTCTGCTTATATTCTTATTTGTGTATTATGAGAGCATATTATATAGCATTTCTAATTATGTTCATAAATAGAAATTTACAGTTTAAAGCAGTGAAAGACCATATAAGAAACATATGACAGAGAAATCATGCTTACAAGGTTTTGTTCTTAACACCCTTCTGTACTGTTCCTTAAGTTTACATCCATGTGGTTTTCACACATCATCCTTACATTTCTTCCTAATGAAAATCTCAACAACCTTCAGCAGCTGCAGCCTGCATGCTAAGTAGAGGGAGGAATAGATTCATTGTATAGGATTAGCAAATGTTCACACGAATATTTCACATTTTTAATGCAGCAGGGAACTGGTTTAAAATACGTTGGCGCTTCTTGATATTTCCCAAAATAAATATATTTATGTGAAAATACAGGCCTTTTCTTTTAAGAAATTTCATATAAAGCCATAAACTGCACAGCACTTAATCCCCAGAGTGCAGCTGTAAAAGGTCTGGCAAGCTTACAGGAGATTTTGTTCTCTGTGCAGGAAGCACAGGCACGCGTTTAAAGCTTTTCAGTACCTTTTCCAAACATTCAGGTAATTCCCAGAGAAACAGGCAAAGTGTAAACACTGACCTCTTCTCTCTAAAGCTATGCAGCGTGAGCTGCAGTCAAGGTAACACTGTGGTAAAGTTTACCAACAGGAAGCAGTGTAAAAAAAGGATCTTTGAGACCCTTCTTTTTCACAAGCAAAAAATCCTTTCTGTGCCAAAACAAAGTCCTGAGCAGCAGTGAATGGCCTGACTGCAGTATGAGATTGGATTTTTGCTGCACGGGGGTGGCAGAGCAGCCAGCTGGGGTCCCACGCAGCATCTGTGACCAGGCCCTGCCTCATGCTTTCTCTGAAAACAGATGCTTTGGGTCCATCCTGAAAATAGGTATGTGGCTGTAACACAAATAATATAGAAAATAAGCTGGGTAATATTTGAAGGACAGACCTGTCATAGCCATCCTGATGACTTCATTCATGTTGCAAATGTTAACAAACACAACTGGCCGTGCCATTAGGCAGCCAGGTGATGTGCTCAGTTAGATTGCTGTCCTCTTTCTCTTACCACTAAGACTTAAACTTCTAGCACCAGTAGCCTCCAGGCAGCATGTCAGTTTTCCCTCTCTATATATTTTTCTTTCAAGGTAATGGCAGGGGCTGTAATAATAGGAACTGCCAAATTTCCTAGGAGAGCTTGAAAAGGATGTGTCTTTTGGCTGTGTGGTGACACTAAATTTGACACCTGTTAAGAATTCTTTTCAGACTTAAACTCTAAAACTTCCATTGCACCCCTAGGAGGTATAAATACAATTGCAGACGCTTTTCAGAGTATTTCATAGGATGTCTGTGCTTCCTGCAGTGCTGCAGCTGTGGCTCAGGCACTGTGCTGGTGGCTGGCTTTTGGTGGGGGTCGAGGAGGGGTGGCAGCCAAGTGCTGGAATCCTGTTCATGTCCCCACTCTCTCTGCTGTTTTTCCCTCTTCTCCTGCACTACCGTCCCAGCCACACAGCACACTAGAGGCAAAGGGGAGGAGGCACTCATTGTGTGCTCAGCAGAGCCCAGCAGCCAGCTGTTCACCCAAGTAACTGGAACCTGTCAGCACCCAAAACCACCAAAAAATCAAGCTGTAGTTGTTCTGCACCCCTCATATTCCAAAAAACACCTATGTGTGTTCTGCCCCTCTAGATAAAAGGAAACAGCAACAATTAGAAGAAGAAAAAAGAAAAGGCAAGCTTGCCTTTAGAGCCCACAGTGGGGGACCATTTCTTGTTCATCAACTGTGTTTCCACAGTTGCCACAGACAAGCACAAGCTCATGGATGCCTTAAGTTGTCTGTGTCCCCAAAAGGAGCAGCAACACTTCCATAATTCCTGGTGGTTGTCTGTGGGAGGGGGGTATGTGAGGGCAAAATGTATGGAAGATGCAACAACCATATAGGTTTTGCAGAAACCCCAGTCTGAATTTGACATTATTCACAAAAAGTCACAGCGAATTTGTGCTGTTGCTAGAGAAGTCAATCATATCTTTTTGTCCTAAGGGGGAAAAAGAAATGGACACTTATAATGATTTCCTCGTGGCAAGTCCAAAGATACCTCCGTAGGAGCAAGTGGTGCACTTTCAGATATTCAAAACTATTGAGGAAAAGAAGAGAGACATTGTATGGCATTTCAGACTGCCCCTTAGCAAATCATTAGCCAGCTGCTTTAAATAAATGGTATGGATATTCTCCTGTCCTTTTTACATCTCATCAGCAAAATCCTGAGTCTTAGAAAGTTCCTGCCCTGAGCCATAAATATGGGTTCTTCCTGTCTCCTCACCATTTATTCTCTCTCCTTAAATTTTCATTCTGTGTCTTGGAGGTCACTTATGTCCAAAGCCTCCAGTGCAAGGAAAATTACTTAATTCCTAACTACCTTGATTTATTTTTCTCTGCCCTTGGGACTATGTACCCCTTTCTTTGAGAATATCCCCCTATTTTTTATTAATATTCTTTTACTGAAAGCCCAAGGAAGTATCACTCTCCGACTTATCTTTTACCAGCTATATGAAAAATAAGAGTTTTGGATTATATCCTAACCTTGCAGAGGACTAACAATAATTCCATAGTTGGATTTTTCACTATTAAATCTGCAGAATTGTGGGTGCCTTACTAAGAGATCAACCTTGCTTTGTATCAGTAGTTTGAAGTCCTGTTCTGAGCTGTATCTATAACATTCTGAAACATATAGTGCGCAAAATATAGTAAAATATACCTAAATCCACGCAAAGCACTTTTTTTCTGATAATTTCAGAAAATTAAGGAATTCTGCAAATCAAGATGATTACTTCAAGCAAACTCCTGAATTTAAATAGAAGAGTTTAATTTTGAGAATCTGGTCTTAGATCATGTCACAAGTTCATATAACTGAAATTACATTAGTGTGAGAAAAAAAAAATCAAAATTAGTTCCAGGTTTCTGAGCAATCTGACATGGGAATCCAGTCTTATTTTCTTCAGATATAGTCATTGTTAATGAAAGCCTCAACTTCAGAGTAGCACAGAGTAGCAAGGTAGTTTCTCGGATAACAAGGATACTAAATAAAAAATTTAACCACACCCAAGGTAATATTTCTTGACCATCCAAAATAACCAGTCTATCCTATTTTTTGCTGTCTACATGAGACTTGTAGGGGTAAAACTGGGAATTGCACCAGGCCCTAGGTCTCCAAACACGTCCATCCTCCTTTTTGCTGACCCAGGTCCTCCAAGGCAGACTGCAGCTGCCCTTCATGCCAGGGAGCTCCCCTTGAGGCAGCGCTGCTCAGCCAGCTGCCAGCCCCGCTGGGAATGCCGAGTGCTCCCACTCTGCACGCCTTTCTCCAGGCCCCTGCATCCGGGATGAAGACCTGTAACCTTGAATGGCTTATAAGAAAAGGTGTAGCTTCATTCTGATTTTTAAAAATGCATCCATTACTTCATGAGAAAGCCTTAACAGTAAACTTTTGTCCCTCAACTATCCTCTCTTCTTTTTTCCACCAAGCCCACGAGCCTCTGATCTAGGCTTACAGTGCTCTGCAATCCTATCCGAGCACCTTGCTAATAGCTTTGCCCAAGGGCCAGATGGTCTGACACTGTCCCTCTGCATCCTCTTCCACCAGCTGCCTAATGCAGAGCTCCAGGTTCTGAAGATTCCTGCGCTGCCATCAGAAGTGTTTCCTGCCTTTATTACCTGTCCCCATCTCACTCGCTCGCAGTAGCTGCTGGCTGTAGGACTGCAGAAAAACTGTGGCCCCCACACATCACGTTGAGGGAACAGGAGAAATAGACTTTAGCAACTTCCTAATCTCCTCTGATATTAACTGATGATATAGGTTAAAGGATTCCACAGCAGATCTGGAGTTTATTACATACACATAGTGAAAAATTACTCAATCAAAACATATAAAAGCAGTGAGAAAATTAGGGCTTTTTAAATATACCATAACATTAATTGATGGGCTAAGTTAAAGAATCGTGAAGTAGCAGCACTAAGAAGCATGAGAAAGAAAATTGTAAGGAAAGGCATTAGATCTTCTTGCTTTCACAGACAGCATAGAGCTATGAGCAACAGAAAGCTGCCTGCCTGCTTCACCATGGGAAGGCACCTCTGCATCCAAGCAGTGCTGTGGTGAAGGAAAACTTTCCAACATTGCTGCATGTTGGAAAAAAAAAGGTACCATGAAAAAGGCAGCTTCATTCTTTCTCTTTTTCCTAATCAATGCTCATTTTCAGAAAGGACCCTGCACTCAAAGTTTCACAAAGACAAGCCAGGTAAGGGTATACTTTTGCATATTAATTCCCCATCATTACCCATGAATCACCCCAAAGGAAACAGTCTAATTGTGATGTGTTAAATTACCAGTAGAGAGCACATTGCAACCAATTTTTCCTATTTTCTATCCACTTCTCTAGCCTTAGGCACCTTAGACTTGCTGTGTAAAGATATTACCCAGTGAGGTGTGCAGTACAGTCAGTGGAAACAGTGTTGCTCATCCAACTATATGGAAGCGACATTTATTGTAAGTTGAGTTGTTCATGTGTTTTAAAGTTTTATGGAGTGAGTAAGTGCATGGCTGCAGAATTTGAAACTGCTTGGTTATAAATCTGATGATAGTAAAGCTAAAAGAAATCTCAGTGAGTGGTTTCCCTCCAAGAACTTGCCTTTTGTGAATTTCTGAAGCAGAGATTAGGTTTACCATCAGTGCACACTGTCCTGTAGTACAGTTTTTTCTTTTCTGGCTGCCTTCTCTAATGTGTGCATCAGTCTTGAGAGGAACAGGTGTAACTGCTCACTCTGGCTCAGCTGAGCAGCAGCATTGCTTTTAAAGTGGAGTGGAAAACAAGTGCAAAGCTTTCCCTGGAAATAGGGAGCATCCAGTCATGCAGCTGCCTTGATGATAGAACCATAATAACTACAAGTAAGGGTTTACCCTGCCTACCCCACACCAGCACTACCTTGCCAAAGGTTCCCGACTCTTTGCCTCCGTTCTCAAAACACTGGTCAGCCTATTTCAGTTAAAATGATCAAGAGTAGCAAAAGAGCAAAGAGTAATAGATCTTTGCTAACCCATTTTGTTGCCTTAAAAAGTAATTAACCTTTAGCTGGACCATAAAGCTCGTTTGCAGCTAGTTCTGTTTTCCAGATAAAAATAAAGGGCCTGAAAATAAAGTTTGTTTTCAAAGCTGAAATGAACTTGATGGAATGACAGCTGGAAGGGTTTATCTATATCTGAGCTAGGAGTTTTGCTTCCACCAGTAGAACTGCTGTAACAGAGGCTACCTCAGCCTGCAGAGATTTGCCCTGCTGTAAAACACCAATCTGCTGTTTGTCACCCATTCTTGAATCATCAGTAAGCAAAGAAGGTGCTAGCTGTGGTTTATGACTTCAGCCAAGTTCAGGGGTGGGGAAAAGGAAAAAGAGCAGTGAGGACAGGGAGCAGCTGAGTGCTCCTCAGTGATTATTGAAAGGCTAATAAATTAAGCATTCCTTATTGCTCAGTTCCATGCAGGAGGAGATTAGCAAAGTGAGAAATCTAAAAAAAAAACTATCCAGAGAGGTCTTCTGCTGTGTCTCAGAGCAGTCCCATGGGGTAGGTTGCTCTAGGCTGCTCCCCAAGGAAATAGTGAGGAAACTGGGAGGAGAAGCCAGACAGTTTGCCCATCAGAGTCATCAATACATCGGAGTGCAATGGATAGAGAAGTTTGGATTAATTTGAAGATGAAGTTGGTGTGGGGAACCCTTTACTCTCTGACTCCTCTGTAGTCTTGAGGAAAAAATGTTCTGGTGATGTGCTATCATGAAATTGGAAAGACCTCTGCCAAAATCCCAAAGAAGGCTTGGTGGTGGCAGAGAGGCTTTGCAAGGTCAAAACAGAAGCATTTGCTGACCTGAACCAGATGGATAATGTTGGAGACTCTTGTTTGTGCAGTGTGCAACAATGTGGTTTATGTTCTGCTTTAGTGCCAGTTGTGTTAGGTTAGCCCAAAGTAAAGCAGAGCTCTGATCCCAGCCATCATAGTTTTGATGACTGTCCTAAATAGCAAATGCCTTTCCAGACCCAAGTTTCCCACTTAAATGTGGTGTGCAAGCAGACAGAAATGATGATACGGCCAAGGAAAAACTGTGTTTGCCATTTTATTCATGAAACACCTTTGAAAAGTGCATTTAGTAATTTGCCATTGTAACCACCTGCACAGAGAGCTTTCAGGGCAGAGCTTTGACACTGTATTTTGTTCATACTTTGACTGCTCAGCTAAAACTTCCATTTCTATGCATTCATTCTGCTTCACACATTATGTTATCAGTCACTTTCAATATTTCAAAGTCACAGCAGTCCTTTTCTGACATGCATTTGCCAGAATGAACTGTCTTGACTGCTGTTATTACAGACTGCAGTTCCTGACTAAGGGAAAAGTCTTATATAGAACCAGAATATTGAAATTTCTCAGAAAGAACAATAGATAAAACAGAATAAAATTAGAGTCGATGAACAGAAATAGACACTTTAAATTACCAACATTCTTTCTTCTTTTTTTTTCTTTTTTTTTTTTTTTTTTTTTTTTTTTTTTTTTTTTTTTTTTTTTAGAAGGAGAGAATGGGAAGGCAGGATTAATAACCCAATATAAAATAATCAGAAAAAAATTTGCTCTTTCAAGTTCATATGCAAGGTATTGACAATGGCACTCTTCAATTGTCTGGTAGTAAATCAGGAAAGTACATCATTCTTGGACTTCCTCTCAATCAAATACTTTACCATATTCCTCTCGTGATCACCCTCAATAGAGGGGTTTTAATATGAAGCTCATTACAGTCACAAGAAAACGTCACAAGGAGTTTTGGCCTATTTGGAACATGTGCTTATACTCCTGATTAAGTCCTAGTGGCAATAATTTGTCATGGCACATGAGCACATCTCCCTCTTGCATGTGCTTAATAGTAGCATGCTCAGGCTTTGCCAATTCACTCAAAAAGCCCTCACAGTTAAGGGCTGAGCCAAGGGAAGTACACTTGCTTGGAAAGGTTATGATCCTTTTGTCCTTACTGCAATTGAATTTTTTTTTCCTTCTCTTTGCTACTTTTGTCTTCAGCTGAAAAAATAGCCTAACAGCTGAATTTCCAAAGCAGTGAAGAAAAGCTGCCATCTAATTACCTGGCTTTGTAGATAAGTACATGCTCCAGCTGCTCCCACCAATGCAGAAAGGTTTCAGCTGGTGACAAGCATTAAAAGGAAAAATAACTGTATTGGCTGCATTTCATAGGTGGGATACCTCTACTGGACCAAAGAGATCAGTATCTCAAATACATCAGATTCGTACCGAAAGCTGATAAGACAGATAAGCTATGTTAGGATTTGTTTGTTTATTTAATTAAAAATTCAATCATTTTTTTAAATTAAAAAAAAAAAAAAAAAAAAAAAAGAACAAACAGACTCTATTACAGTAATATTTGGAGAGAAAAGCAGCAGAGTCATTAGCACTGTTTTGCAGCCTTGAGAGCAGAGATGAGAAATTCCTGACCCAGGACTGGTTTGATTTGGTTTTCTTTTTTGGCTTTGTCTTGGATATTCCTACAGCAACACACGAGAGAAACTGTGAAGAAGTGAGCCTCGAGGTAACTCAGTGACTTTATATTTAATATTGTTTGGTTGTATTAATTTCCTTGGATTTGGGAGGATTTAGTTAATTAGCAGTGGATCTTCTAACCATGGAATTATTCCAGATTTATACTGATTTAGCTGAGGGGAGAATTTAATCCTATAATATGCCTTTGGCATAATTTAGAAGTAAGGCTCAAGATTAAGGTCCCCATGAAACAGGGAATTTATGTTCATTTCTTTTTCTTACACTGTGAAGTGCTATGCAAAGCTACAGAAACGTGTCAGCTCTGACAGTCACACCTGGGCAGCAATCAGGGCTTTCAAAAAGCCATGGGGCTTCACCCGCATCATCAAATTCCCCTGTGTCCTTCCATTTTATATCAATCTGGAGAAAATTGTAAAATCCATAGAAGAAAAGCAACTGAAAAACAAGCATGGTTAAAGCCCTGAGGAAGTGAAAATTTCTTGATCTTCTTCATGTCCCTCTGAAGTTAAAAGCACCTACAACAGTCATTTTTAATTTTTTTAAGAGTAGCCATCTTGCACCAGCTTAAACCTACAAGGCCTCTTGAAAATACAGGTTTTCAGAAAGAACCACTGACAGGTGTTTAACACAAGAAAAAATAGATTCATGATTGTATATGTAAGTAAGTCTATGTGAGCTGTGCTGGCAGCAGTGGCCAGGTTTTATTCTTAGTCCCAAAATGAAGTATTTGTAGGTGTGGCTGAGCTGGTAGCAGAAATCAGAGCAGTGTGCAGCGATACCCTCTCCTTCTGCTTGGCTTTGCAAGTGAAGGGTCTGTCACTCCAGCTTGCTGCAGGACACTCAGCTCAGGGGGGATGAGCAACACATCCAAGCTGTGACCCCACAAATCACTTGGATGCCGAGCAAAGCCCTTGCTTCTCCCACTATCTGTTTTCTTCCCATTTTCTCAGCTTTTACCAGTGGTTTACTGCTTACTTGCTCTGAGGCCTTCTTTGATAGAAGAAATCCAGTGTGGCTTTGGTGTTGGAGTGTTTTTAAAGGCTGAGTTTAAGAGAAGTAGACTCTGTGCTTTCATGGAGAGCTGCAATAGCCAAGATGAAGGGAGGCAGCAGGGCTGCAGAGCTGGCACAGCTGCAAGCTGTGCACAGGCACAGCTTCCTTCCTCTCGCTCCTGCCAGCTTTATTTCAAATTACCTGGTGCCTTGGCACCACTGCCTGTTTCCTTTTTTCTGCCCCAAGTGTTTTTCTACTGCTGCTTCACTTAACACAGACCCTTTTGGCTGCTTCAGTGTTGTGTAGCAGCCTGTTGTTCCTTGCCCTGCCAAACAGGGCTCGTGGGCTGTGGGGGCACCCTGTGGGGTGGGTGCAGGGGAGTGACCCTCAGGGTGGCTGGGCACACTCTGGGGCCAGGAGGTGCCCCAAGGGCTCTGAGTGCCTGTCCTCTTGGGGTAGTGGTCTCCAAAACTCCTCAGAAACAAAACTGGGGTTTGAGGACAGTACCATCGCTCATTCTGAAAAAGTGAGGATTTTGTATTTCCTCGTTTTTCCCTCATTTCTCAGAGGTGTAAGTGGTTTGTCCATTCATGGGGCTGAACTGTCACCATCTTTTTGCTTATGTTGAAAATAAAGCCTGGGTGAAGACTCTCACCAGGAGACTTCTGTCCTAGGCTGGCAGAACTGGGAGCAGACCATACTGTGTGCCTTTCAGCCTATTGCAGTTTAAGATGACTTCCACAGTGCTGCATTTCAGGTTCAGTTTGGAAGATTTTCTTGCTCACAGGGAACTTTCTCATCCCCCACAGGCATTGCATACCCACTAATATCTTTTTCTGAATTGAGGAAAAAGTAGAGATGCCAGTCCTTCATCTTGCCTGGGCAATGATAAGCTCCTTGCTAAAATTTTCAAATGTTACATCCCTTTAGATCACTACTATGGCCCACCCCATACACTTGGAATTATCACAGGGCTGAATCTTAATAGTAATGGTGCAGGTTATCTCTGTGTAAATAGCGCTAGATCTTTATTCAGCAGGAGAAATGCTGCAGGCCTGCACTGATATATTGATCTGGATAAACGAGATAGTTTGTTCTTATCTGGAGGTGCCTTCTTAAAGTTCAGTTTTTTATGCTTGTTGATGTTTTAATGTTCCTGGGTATGGTGAAATACCTTGTGTGCTGCCTACAAACCAAAGGATTTTTCTCTGTAGGCCTGATGCTAGAATTCCCGAGCCTCTTTTTGTACTGCCAGCACTAACACAAAGGTTGCATCTGGGTAAAAAGGGTCCTTATTTCTGTTTGCTGTTTTCTCTGGCTGTTTCCATCACTTCTATTTGGGCTTAGTGGTGCTTGCTTTGAGTCAGTGTGCTCTGATAGCAGGACTGCAGGAAGCTTTCTTGGCAACATTTGTTTTCTAGGGAATTGTTTCCTAGCTGGGGGTTTATTGCCTGCTCTGAATTTGAGTTTTCTCAGACAAATTTCAGCTCTGTTTCCAGGCTTGGTTTTAACCAAATGGAGTCCTTTATGGTTGAAGGGTGGGGATTTTATGATATTCAGGGATTATTTTTTGACTCAAAAAAATATGAGGCGATAGTGTAAATCAGTCAATCAGAACTTCTGCTCTTAGCACACCACTTCTCCTGAGCTAGCCTCTCTGCTCCATGCTAACACAGTGATTAGCTAAATTAGCTAAAGTCAGCTGGATACTTGAATGTCATTAGAAACTGAAATCTTTGTCTGAGTTGAAAGTGAAAACTTATTTTTGATAGAAAGAAATAAAAAAGAATGCTTATAATAGCTCCAGAAATCAGTCATCGTAAAGTGATGAAAGTCTGAATTAAAGTTCCACATCAAAGAAACCTGAAGGTAAGGGATGCAGTTAATTCAGCCATGCAACTCCAAATCAGCCTTATAATGATGCCGTGCAGTTAACCTGTGCTTATAATTAAGGCATTTCCTTAGTTATTAGAACTTGAGTAGATTAAAAAGAAGTGTGCTTTTTCTTTTCAATTTTGTTAGAACTTGTAAAATTTTTGCCTTCAGATGATGGGAACTCCACTATGCTGAAAACTTAGGAAGTTGAAAATGCATAGGAGGAAGGTGCCTAATCCTGATTTGTGCTTTGAAAATTCTCCTCTGACTTTTCCTATGTCCGTGTGACATTCTTTGTAGGCCAGGCTAAGTGTTATAATGGCCTTTCCAGCCCTACTGTCTGCACATCTCTTCACTTCATTTTAAAACACCCTTCTCTGACATCAGCCTGCTGCCTTTCTCCTCCAAGCTTATAATTTGCTCCTTTGCAGCATCTCTCCATCCCATCCAGGGCACTGAGGTCACCCTCAGCAGCATATGTGAATACTCCAGGCTGGGACACGGATAGCCGTGGGACACTCAAGGGATCCTCCAGATTGCTCACTCTCCATACCATGGAACCACAACTAACTTCTTGTGATGTGTTCGACTTCATTACGTTGCTTATTGAATTTTGCTGGCGGTATTGTCTTTTGTCCTCTTGTGACCAGCATCAGTTGTCATGGCAATTACTGTCAGATGGTTGCAGCTTGTGTGCTTGGAGGAGCGTAGGAAAGCTGATGGCCAAAAGAAGTCACAGTTCAGAGAAGCATAAAATGTCAGTTACTGCTTAGTGACCAAAATTTTGGGAGCTGCAGCAGTTGGTAGATAGTTTGATTTCTGTTTTTCAGTCAACATCCTGTGTGTCTTTCAGTTTAGCGCCTAGATGAATGTTATTGGTTTAGTTTTTAATAATCACAATGACATTTGAAATGACCAGTGAAAGAAATGGGTCATTCTCTATGAAGTCATTCTTAAGGTTGCTCTATTATTCATGCATCAGCCCATCTTGCATGGAGTTTGGCCATTTTGTACAAGGAAATAGTTTACAAAGGAGCCCCAAAACATGTTTGGAAAAATAGGGAATCTTAATGTCCCTTAGCCTGTGTTCCTAAGCCTGTGCTTAGCCCCAAAATCCCTGGTGCTCTGGAAAAGAAAGATGGCAGAACTGGAGGGTAACTGGACATCCCCTGTCATCTGTGTTACACTGTGGCAAGTCCCCACAGGCAGGAATTTCTGTCTCAGTGCTTTTGGACTTTGGGCCTACCTATTGACACTTCCAACATGGATTGGTTAAGTTGGTTTACAAACTTAGTCTGAAAACTTCTTTGCATAAGCTTGAAGCAGATCCATGTGTGATAAATATGGATATTTTGTCTGTGTTGACTGAGGAAGTTGAAGTCTTTGTAAACAGACATAAATTGATAGACAAAATGCAAGATAAAGGAAATTATGTAAACACTCCAGGTGCTCATAAGAGTAATCTATCAGTGCTCTTTTCTGTAAAACAATAACAGAGAAAATTAGCAGAGCGGGATCTTGGAGCAGTATTACATTATATACCAATCCAAATATGCTCTCCTGGGACCTTTTCTTAAAATGACTAAAATCCTCTTCCATGCAAAACAAGTCTTGAAAGAAGTGTGTATTAAATTTGCTCAGTTTTGTAGCTTCATGGATGGGATCAAATTAATTTCTTACAAAATCTGGAGAAAATGTTTTGCAGCCCTTTCAAGATAGGTATTTCTAAATGGGGAAAACTGTGTCTCTGGCACATCGTGCTATGAATTTATCATCTTACTGAGCAACTTGACACAAGTAGAGATGTTTTGAAATATCCCAGGCTGCTTGATGGTCAGTTTATGTTTGGACACAGAGTAGAAGGATCTTTAGGTGGTTGATTGGCAAAAGTTTGAGTTTTGAGTCTGAGTCTGACAAGCATCATCTGCTTCTGAATTGGGAGGGAAAAGCAGAGACTTTGCACACATGGTTATTACATATGGATCAGTTTTGCATCAAGAAGGCTCTGTCACATCCTCCTGAAGTCACAAAGCCACTTTTCCAGCCCCTTTCTCAACCACAGACTTTGGAAAGCTGCAGAGTTTTTTGCCATATGTTGGGTAGCGTTTTAAAGCATCTCAACAGGGGATGTATCAATATTGATCTTGTGCTAGAGACTGCATTTCTTGATGATTCACCCTTTTGTGCCAGACCCCTTTAGAGGAGAAAATGGGCTAATAATACCCATTTCACCAGGGTCTCAGGGGAATGGAAGCAGGTTTTTTGTCACACTTGAGCTGACAGTTTTCTGATTGATGGCATTTATGGGAAGTTGAAAGAGGATTAAAGTCTCATGATGCTGGTTTATTTCAAGAACATTATATGTTCAGTATGATAATAAAGTGGGAATTTTTCTTCTTTGGCTTTTATGTGCTCAGGGTTGTTTAGGATGAAATTATGGATAAAGCTGTAGCTGAAGTCAGCAGTATGTGTTTCCAAGGCCATTGGGTGCAAGGTGACAGGAGCCATTATAAAGCCCTCGGCAGTTTTTTGCTACAGAGAACTTGACAGCAAAGCCAAAAGAAAACTTAATACTGTAATGTTTCATTCCATGTGGGAGGCCAGAACTTTTAACAGCGTTGGAAGGCATTTTGCCGTAACGTGCTTTAATTTCATAGTTGTGCTGACATGGTATATCAAGGATTATTATCACCAAAAGGCACTAGAGACTGGTTTGAAATTACAAGTATTTAGAGGGCTGGTGAAGTGAGAGTTAATCTTCTATTCCTTTGTGGATATGTAATGAGTGAAAGGAAAGCAATTGCTTCCCAGTATCACAAATTAGCACAGTAAAGAGCGTAAAATCTTTACAGAAAGGAGGGGTGAACCATTCATCCATAAAACACTTGATTTCCACCTTCAAGCTCATTAGTATATGCGTTTTACCCACTAATTATATAGCCAGAGTAATAGTGTTATAAGTCCTCTGTACTAAAAGTAGGTTTCTGTAAATAAATCTCTGTTGGATCGATGTACTTTTACTAAGGAAACCTTAAGTTTTGAGTAGAGTCTTCAGGGTCTCACTGGAGTGAAGTTATCATTATTAATATCCCCTGTGGAGGTCTGAAATATCTTTGCATTTACTTAGCTATTTATATGCTCATTTATGATAATATTTAAGCAAGCTTGGTTGGCATTAATAAAGTTATGGTTCATTAATATTACATGGACATTTTTATTTAGAAAGACCACTTACTCTAGGCCATTGAAAGTTAAACTGCTTTCAAAAGCCAACAGCTTTCAAAAGGCACCTGTGCACTGCACAAGGACCTCCAGAGGTTACTTTGCCTTAGGTGCTTCAGATTGCCTCGGATGTGGTCTTTGGGCAGAGATCCCTTTGGCATCTTGGCTGTTCAGGGAGTGAGGCTTGGGGTTTGCCCCCAACCAGGCTTCCCAGGCAGGCCCAGGGAGGAGGAGCAGCAAGGGGCACTGGCAGGAGGAGGACAGGGCAGAGACAGGGTGGGGCCGGGGCAAGGAGGTGAGATGTCTGGTGTCCTTCATCCACCACTCATCTCCCACAGCACTCGGGAATACCAGTGGGGCATTACAAAACCTATGGCTGTTGCACTGGGGTGCATGTTTCAGATCTGCAGTCCAAGATCCTCATTTGTCTGATAGATGACCCAAGTGACAAAGCTACAGGCAATTTGCTTTATTGCTGCTATATGACCATAAGAATCAGAGGGGTCTGCTGGGTCATGGAATCCATTATCCTGCTATGATAGGCAATCACGCCACATGGCTCCTTTCATAACTTCATCAAGAGCCATCTCAATACCAGGCTGAGGGAATTTCGTTCACTTGAGTGTTTTCCCCTGCGAGGTCTGTTGTTTTTCTGATGCTGTTCCTGCTGGGAAGCATTTCCTTCTCCCTATTACTCCGAGGGACATCCTTTATAGTCCAGATTTCTTCATAGCCAGCATGTAACTGTTAGCTTTTGTTAATGTTGGTATTTCCCTCACATTGCTCTTCTCTGTTTCTTCCTTCTCTCGCTCTCAGTTCTCCTTTTCCATGTGTCTCAGCAAGCCCTTTTTCCTCCTGAGATAAGAGGTCTGTTCTCCTGTTCATTGCTATATCTCTTATCTGCACTGGTTCTGGTTTCATGAAGGTGGGTAAGGCCAGTTGTGCAGAGTGTGTTGGATGAGATTGCACATGTACCTGCCAGAATATGAATCAGAAATGCCTTGGCTGGTGTACTCTGGCACACCATTTGCCCATTTTACAACTTTATTACACTGGTGGCTGTTGGTAACTCTCGTACCTCAGCCTTTGCTGCCCTCACTCACATCCAAGCAATGAATGCCTGGCTGGCATGGTGTGCTGTTCTTCATCAGCTGTGCTCTCCAGCCGTCAAAATGGAGTAAATATTTTTTACTTGAATTTCAGTAAAAATTATAAACAAAGAAGGCATAAATATCTAGGTATTATATTTTTTGTTACTTAATTTTTCTCTGAGACGGAAGGCCTTATATAGAGAAATACCCCTCATTTACTTAAGTAGCAATCTAGTAATTCCAGTTTGTTCATTTATGTAAAAAAAAAAGATCTGATGCAGATGTAGTAATGCAGAACAGGGGAAAAAAACCCTTCAATTTGATTATTTTTTGGGGAGTGATGCCTTGGAAGGCTGACATGAAGCAGAAACTGGACAGAGCTAGAGAATAAAGTAGGAATTTATTGAAAGGCCTCCAGGATCCATCTTGGGCAGGACAGGGCCTGACCGGGGCTACACCCAAGGTAGACTAAGAATGGTCACAAGAATGGCTGAGCAGTCACAAGGTCTAACCATTTAATAAGTTTTGGCCATTTGTATATTGGGGTTTAAGTGTCTAATTACAGCTTCAGGTTGTGAGGTCTCATCCTTCTTGTTCCTCCCTTCAGTCCAGCGTTGTTTGTGCTTTTGGGCCTCAAAGTTGTTCTTGGTCTTCAGCAGGAAAAAGATTTGTTTTGCCTACCTACTCTGTAGAGAGAGCTTACCAGCACTTAATATGAGGTTCAGAACTACACCCCTAGGCAGCACAGAATCTGGAAAACATGAAAGCTAAAACTTAAGGCATCAAGGGGCACTTTTGAGAGAGCTCTATTCCATTGACTTTTCTCACACCCACACACCATCAGCATAAAGGGAATGGTGGCACATAGGAAAACTCCATTGTTGAAACTAAAGCTTGCATTTTTTCCAAGTCTCTATTCTCTGCAAACCTGGAAAATAATAAATGCAGATTGCATCAGAGACATAACTGATAATAATAACAAAATCTTTGGTCTATGATTATTCATTGCAATAGAAAAATTACAAGAATCTTGAATTTTTCTGTGGTGCCACTGAGATTTACTACACTTTGTAGCAAAAATAAATAAATAAATATATACAGAACAGCCTTGGTAAAATTTGAAAAAAGCCAAATTTTTCTCATTTTCTTACAGTCAGAGGAAGTATTTTTTGATTGCCAGCAAGGGACTGGTTTCATATAAGAGCTGTGGGGCTAAAACCAAATTGTCTCAGTGCTCTTCACATGGGTCCTGAAGCTTATAACAAAACCAGGCATGCTTTTGAGTCTCCAGGAAAAGCTGAACTCCAGGTTTTTTTTCCAGCTTTTCCCATGGATTGAAATTTTATTGCAAGTATTTTGCACTAGTGCTACTGTTATTTCTGCATGAGAGAGAAATTTATTGTGCTTTCTGATGGATTTTTACATCTTAAATAACATAAAATACTGTTGTTATTTGACGGGGATAGGCTATTGGAAAGTAATAAATGGAGTCAAACAGGGACACTTTCTTCCCTAAACACTTTCTTTGGATAGACAACTGTGTGTTTTCATTCCAATAATTGGAAGTTTCCAATGCAGATATACTGCTGTATCTGTAGGAGAGACTTGATCTGCGCACATAGTTCATTTTTGGCTAGTACTAGTAAAAATAATTGCAATGTCAGTTCTGTACCTGAATTACTTGTGATAGATAGACTTCTGGATTAGGTAGTCTTCACTTGGAAATAATGAGAAATGTCAGGTTTTGGTTAAAAAATGAGCAATGAAATATCTCTGCAGGTTATTATCACTTTGAGGGATTGTGGTTCCTCTCCATTATTCCCTCCACTATTGTTGAATTGTCCAATTTAAGTGAATAACAGCACATTCTTTCTAGAAACTGTTGGTGGGAGCCAAGGAAATAAAATGTGTTAGAGGGATCTATTACATAAAGGGTACCTGCATATAATAGCCATTGGCAAAGTTGAGAGACAATAGCCAGGAATCAAATTCACCAAGAGAAGAAGGTTTTCTGCTTTGTTTTTCAAAAGTCTGAGCCACATACACTGAGCAACCCAGTCCTACTAGAAAATTCTGGCTTTTGTACCATCCCTGCCAATATTCTTAACAAAGCACTCTCACAGGTTGGACACCTTCTGCTTTCATTAAGACTCATAAAGCTGCTATTTGAATCTTTTGTAATCATGCATGAGCAGTTACAGAAAGCATTTAACATCAAGCACTGTCACATCTACAAAAAGGAGAGTTGTGTTGGAATTTTCCAGAATTCACAATTATCCATATGCAAAATCAGATTTAATTTCTACCCCTTTTCTAAAACAGTGTTTTAAAACATGTCCTTCCAGACTGACTGGATAAAAGGCAGGGATAAATCAGAAATTTTCAAGTCTTTTTTCATCTGTTCTAATTGACTGGCTCCCTGAGAGAGAGATGGATGCAGGAACCCTTTTTTT
>WEIU01010869.1:18337-64529 GCA_013389925.1 Aegithalos caudatus | reverse complement strand
GTGTGGGAACCCCTTTTTTTTTTTTTTTTTTTTTTTTTTGTGCACTTTGTTACTGAAGAAAGGAAGTACTTGCTGAAACTGATACTTGTCTTTGACAGCCACTTCTTTAGTGAGAACAAATATGCTCAAATCAAATTCCATTTTTAGTTAGCAGTATGCAGGCTCTGGCCATATTAGAACTAAAGCTTTTTGTATTGGTCAGCCTGCACGGGGGATGTTTGTAAAATATATTTGTTCTGGGTAGCCTATTACTTCAAGATTTCTTGCCTCTTGTCTTAGATCTGTTCCAGCATGCCAGGCATCTTTTCTGTGGGAAGAAAAATGTCAGATCCTGAAAAAACTGTCTGTTGGGAAAATAGACCAAACAAGGACTGTCCTACCTGCAGGGATCTGTGGATCTCTTCTTCTGTCTCAGCAATATCTCAGAAATTCCTCCCCTAACCCCTGTGCAAGGTCTGTTTGGGTTGAATTACCCACATGATTCAGTGGAAGTACAAAACTCACAGCTTTACAGGCTTCAACAGCTTTAGCCCAGTTCTGATTACATATTTCGATGAAGGCTAATAAGGATATTTAAGACGGCAAACTCTTTTTTAAATTATGTATATTCTGTATGCTCTGGAACTCATTTAAATACCTGGAGTAATTAATCACTTGCCAGGTTTCCTTGCTCAGGTTCCAGCTGCCATTGTGACACGTGAAGGCAGTATATTTCTAAGTGAGGAACAACCTCCTTTTATCTCTTTTATGTATAAGACAGGCCAGACTGTCATGCTTAATTCATCTTTAATGAAAATATATTTATTTGTTTGCACTTTGTAAGTGAATTTAGGTCTTGGTCTGCACAGGGAGAAGAGAGGAAAAAAGCTGTTCTCTAGGCTAAGACCTTCTTGTGCTGTCTGCCAAGTTGTGTTATGAAGCTTTTTTTTTTTTTTTTTGTTTTTTACTTCTGGCAACATTTCAAAGGCTTGCGTAGCAGGGATTGTAACAAAAAACATTCCAAGGGGTCTACATGCATAACAAGTGCTTGGTGTCACTGTTGTATGGAATTTAATTTTCTCTCATCCAGCTGCATATTGCTGCAGTATGTTCTGTATGTCTTCCTGATTCACATGAACAAATTTCAGAATAGCTGAACTATGCAGCCATGCTGGGATGAACAGGAAATATCAACCAGCAACTTACATTCTCTGCACTGTCTTTTTGTTATGTCCTACAGGTATGGCTGCTGCTCTGTTAAATAGGCTTTCAGTCATTCCTAGTGCTTTCTCATTCCACTTAACTTAATGATCCATGTCAGCGAGTAGATCCCTGTTTAGAACAAAGCAAAATAAAATTGATTTTCCCAGTTGTATTAAATTTCTTTTACAACATTAAAGGTACCAGTTTGGTCCTTACCTGGAGCAGTAAAAGCTGTGCTGGGTAGAAATGTTGCAGCTCAGACCCTCCAAGATGAAGCAAGGGTGCAGGTTAGCAGATTCCTGTGCCTTTAGCCCTGCAAGAAAGAGGCCAGGAAATCTCCCCTAGTGTGCTTCCTCCCATGTTGCCCTGACTGGGGCAGAGGTAGTTCTTTAAACTGAAGAAAATTCTACTCTTAGCACAGAAACAGGAATTGGATATAGGAGAGGCTTGTTAGATCACTCCATTTATTTCTCTGACAATGCAGATCTATCCTCCATCTTTCCCAGTGTTTTATCTGTCCTCTGAATTTCCCCATGCTTCTGCTGTCTTGGTTTTTTGTTGTTTTATTTTTTTCAAAGTGGAATGAACCAAGTATTTTATCTAGTCATTAATAACAGAAAGTTCATTCTTCTGTGGCAATCCTGTCTTTCTTACTGCAGAAAATCTTACAGTATTGGTTTACCCACGTTTCAGTGCATTGTACTCCCTAATGGCAGTCTTTAAGGCAACGACTACCTAATTTATATTAGATGAGCACTATCCATTTGTATGGTGCTCATCACTGCACTGTCAAGCACTAAAATGACAGCTTTCTTTTCCCTTTCTGTATGCACAATGAACTGGCATGATTTATGACTGTCAGCTGTATTCTTAATACTTATACTCGTGTGTGGGGATGTGTTCAGTTAAACAAGTTGCAGCATTTTACAGAACTTCCTGCGTTTAGCCTGAACCAGCATTTTCAAGTGTGAGATAAGACAGGCTTTTCTATAACTTCCCAGATTCCCAGGATTTTTTTAAAAAGACATTGAGGAGCAACTAACCAATCCATGTAAATGCAACTGGGCATTGTGATTACAGAGAAGCCCAGCCTTTGCCTGGTGACAGCAGTTTTGCATCCAGGACTGCTCCTCAGACTGCTCTGCATGAGATCCCAGCAAGAGCGAAGCACCTGTGAGCTGGAAAGTTCCTGTCCTGGAAGGCCCACAGTCCTAAGGTTTGTGGTGGGCTAGTGTGGCTTTGGCTGCCTTCTGTTTGCTTCATCCCAGATGGAGGCTCCTGAGCCAGGGCAGAGCTGGTCTCTGCTGCATTTGATCCTCTCTCAATTCTGCTTGTGATTAACAGGAACACCTCAGATTGCTAATGTTCTGCTTACTGCAGCCTAAATGTGTTTTCTTACTTCAGCTTTAATATCCTTGCTGTTGAAAACCATCCCAAATTAGCACAGGAGATTCTTCCAACCCACAGAGGTTTGTTGGCATAATGTTTACTGTCAATATGTAGACTCCTTTGGCTCACTAAGTATATCACACATAAAAATGTCATCTCTGATTCCCTGCAAAATATCTGTTTTCTATGAGAAGTTAATTACTAATTTCAAACCAGCTGGAATGAGGCCTAATGATGGCCTTCTCTGAATTTTTGACAAGTGATGGCTTGATAGGGACTAAGTTTACATTGCTTCAAATGTGAAATCTGGTTGCAGTACCTTTTAATTTCTTCAATTCCTCCAAAGACAGCACCAGAGACCAATTTATTTTTTGGACCTTTAACCACACAGAAATCACAAGGCCAGAGAAATGCAAAAAGAGGTATTTTGAAAATTCTCAGTCTGCATCTGAAGCAGCAGGACTGTGTAGCAATAACCCTCACACCTACCATCCTGACAAAAGCAAGGCAAGACAGGTGGGCCTGGCGTGGGGCAGAGCTGAAGCAGGCAGGAGTGGTACTGATGGGAAGCTGAGATTGCCTGTGTTAGCTAAGCCAAGCTTTCGAGGTGTGTTTTTTTCTATTGTGGTTGCTGTTAAGATGACTGAGTAAGGGAGAAAGGTCACTTTCCTTGCCCTGGTGCCTGGATAATAGATGCATGGCTGGCTGAATGAATTTGGGATTGTTTCACCCCAGTGGGCCCATTCACACCTCCCCATGCTCCCCAGGTCCGCAAAGAGCTAGCAGGGATTTATTCTGCCTCGTTCAGCGCATCCCTGCAGTGCCCTCACCTTGTCTCCCTCTGGCTGCACTTCTCGGGAGCTGCTGAGGGGCTGCAGGCTCCATCCTTCCTTAAGTGCAGGCACATGGAGCTGAGCCTGCATTCCTCCACCCCTTGCTGCTTTTGGGGAGATTTGTGCTGCGGCCTTGTTCTTGCAATTGCACCACGGCTCAGTTCAGCACCACTGCTGTACAGTGAAGCATTTTACAGACTTGTTCATTTCCAGCAACAGGAGCTGTTTTCCACTTTAAAGGATGATTTCAGATGTTTCAGTTATTTTCTGTGCATACCAGATATTTCTAACCATTCACCCATGAAGCCATCAGTTAGACTATTATTTCTTTGTCTTCCCTTCAGCCTCCTGATGGAAGGTTGCATTTTATTTCATCTTTATTTTCCTTATTTTTCGTTTTGCACATGACCTTAATACTTGATTAAATTAAACATCCTTTGTCTTGCCAAGTTTTTTCAAACTCAACAGGATTAGGCCTTTAGTGAGTTATTACAGAAGCAAAGCCTTTACCTCGGAGTAAGTGATTTCCTGCCGTTCTGTGTTTTCCTGCCAGAAGCAATGAAAAAAGCCACAAGAGACAGGAATAATGCAGTCATATTTAGTGAGCGTCAAACGTAGAGCCTGTGTTATTTACACTCTATCTTATTAAACTGAACTGAATGTTTGCATGACATCTACCTTTGTGTACCAGGCTTTATTCTGATGGCAGAAAGCAAATAGAAAAGCCCTGGAAATTCAGAGAACAGAGATTTACAAATTGGTTGGACCTAAGCACTAGCGTTAATCCAGATCCTGCTTTTCTTCTCTAAAACTTGGGTGATGGCTTTGCATTGAGCTCTCCACAACACTTATTTTGGTCTGAGTGAGAAAGACTTAAATCAGTGCAAACTTCTGCTCTTCACCATCCCAAAAGTGTAGTTACCCTTAAATTCAAAGCATATGCTCTTTCTCCTCACCTGATCTCCATAGCTGAGTTTTCCATCATCTACCCAATGTCTGCCAGTGGCCCAAAGAGTCATTTCTTCCTCAAGTTTCCCAGGAGCTCATTTTTCTCTTCTACCTTCAGGAATGTCCCTGCCTCCACCACTTCCCCCAGCAAGATTGCTTGCCTGTATATTGGAGGTGATGAAGCACATCTTGCCAAGCCTAGATTGGTTCTTCCTCCTCTGCTTTACTATCCCAGCCTTCCACCCAGCTGCCATTCCTCAAGCAGATTTCTGATGGTCACTGCTACAACTGCTCTCCTCTGGCTGCAGGAGAAACAGCCAGGGCCCAAGGGATCGGGGATGCAGAGTGCATTTCATGCCTCATAGCATTATAGGGGCATATTTACAGTCATTCCAAGTAATTTGAAAAGGAATCAGGGAAGAGGAGCAGCAAGGAAGGCCCAGAGATGTCAAAGAAAGCTGCATGTTTACCATTCTAACTTAAACCATAAGGTGAGGTGTTTGATCATATTAGGTTGTATTTAAATCAGAAGGTCATGGTAAAATCTTTTAGTGAATGATGTCACTGGGGAAGCATGTGCTTAATGTGGAATTCAGATTCTTAACAGATTTTTCCAATTTCACTGATTTTCCTTTCATTTCAAATGCTTGCTGTCTATCATTTCACTGAGTGTTTACATAAAGCTTGAAATTCTGACATATCCTCATGCATATGGTCAATGAAGATATATTCTCTTCCCCATCCACAAACACAGCTGTTGGCTGCCAACTAGGAAGGCTCTGTCATAGATAAATTGGCAGATTTCCCTCCCATTTTGTCCTATATGAAGGTCTCCACTGAGAAAACTGCCTCTAAATCAAAATTGACCACTCTCCCTGTTGACTGCAGATGGAGACCACTTCAGCTTTGCACCTCCCTGGTTGCCCTTGGAGGGAGATTTCCCAACATCTCTGTGTTTCCCTGTGCTCTGCATCTGCATTGCAGTCTCTTCATTCATGGGACACTGCAGATCCCTGCAGCCCCTTCAGGATGGGCATCAGTGGGTCACCATCCCATAGGATGAGAGCAGCAGGTCCAAGCTGGCTTTCCCATCTGTGAAGGAGCCACCAGAGGGAGCTTTTTGGACCAGACCCCTTTTGGTGCCTCTTTTGCACTGGCAAGGTGTTCCCACATGGTAAGCCAACACGTGTTCACTCCTGGTCACCTGCTATTTAACTGCTCTTTCCTTCTTCCCTTCTCTGCAAATGGCAGATGTGCCAGGTCCTGGTCACCCTCAGGACACATTTGTGATTCTGGAGAAGTAAGAGAAGAGTAAGGGAGAAAGGAGTGGCAAGTTGAACTCCAGACAGATCCTGCATTTCTTGGGCTGTTTCTCCGGGTTCCATCAGCCCCTTGGCTGCTCACGTGTCTGTACTCTGCTGCCTCCCCACTCACGGTGGTTTGATATTTCCTTGTCTGGCCCAAGGGTTTTCTCTTTGTAATTTGCTCTTCACTTCAAACCTCGTGAAGGAAAGACAGCATGCCTCTGAGCTGGGTCTGAACGGTGCACAAGCCTTTGAATCTCTAACAAGCAGCTGGCTGCAGCTCTGAATATGATCTAATAGGGAGCAACATGCCCGGCAAACTCCTGCCACATTCACTTGGAGCAGGAGAGATTTGTATGTACATGCTCTTGCTGAAAGACTGTATTATGCAGAGCATGCAAAGTATCGACTGCTATCCATTTTTAGAGCCATTGTTAAACAGAAAATTAGCATTGCCGAAGAGACAGTGGGAGATTTTTCCTTCTTCCCTCCCCTCCCTCCCCTGGTACAGTGTCTTTATTCTATTTTCTCTAGTTCCCTTTGTCTTACTGGCATACTGGTCTGCTAACCACCCTTTGTTTCATTTATATTGAAATCAGCTGGCAGAAGACAAAGTTCACAGTGTATATTTAGAGCCCGTGTTTTTGAGACCCTTAATTATTATTTTGCTCCATCTTTCCTGGGAAGCCGCTAGTGATTTGTTTTCAGGTTCATTTCATGAGTGTTTACTGTCATTTACTCTGAACTCTGGTCTTTTCCTTTCTCTGCCTGTCCCTCAAAATGTTGACCACATGCTGGCTCTGCTTTGCATTTCTGTATCTGAGTTTGTATTTTAATATTCATTAGGTATTTGTACTGACAGCCCATCAATACATTAAATTAGTATATATGCAGCTAACAAGTATGGTACATGCTTAACTGACTTATAACAACATTAAAACAGACAGACACAACAGATTGCCTCAGCAGGGTTTAATAAACTGTACTTATCCACAGTCCCTCTGAAAAACAGGCACTGCAATATACAGTGCTCCCTGGAATAATGAGATAAACAGCAAACACACTAAGCTAAACATGTTTTGTTCCTCTGATGAGAAAATTAAACTTTCTTCCCTCATAGAAAGCTACTTCTGTGGCTTCTATTCTTTTAAACAACTGGGCTTTCAGCTATCAAGTACCATACGTTTTCATTCCAGAAAATACTTAATGAGCATCAAATAATACTGGAGATGATAAAAGGCATGCAGTTATGCATTACTGTATATTCATTCTCATGCAATGCTTTGAAGGTATTGAGAGCTCTGCAAGCAATTAGTATCATCATTAGAATATCAATTTTTTCTGCTAATTAATGTTAATTTGATTAAAATGGAAGCTTTTTTGAATAAGAGATTTTTTTTTTTCTATACAAGCAAGAAAGCTTCTCTTCTAAAACAGAAGAAAGCAGGCAGAAAATTTTGTCAGGTAATATGAGGAGAATTTCTCAGTTTGTTCCTTTGCAAATGTGACTGTTTCCCATCAGGAAGTTCCCAGAAAAAATCTCCTGCCTTGCCTCTTGGAGAGAGAACACACCCTACATTTCATTGCATCATTTGTGCATCAGAGTTGTCTTTTTAATTTTTTTAATATGAAATTGAATCTATGTGTAATAGATTTTAGTTCTATGCTGTGTCTCAAAAACTGTGATTAAAAATACACCAAAGTACTATAATAGACAACACTTTAAAAAGACATGGGTGGCAGGGGTTTTTAAATGCAGTATTTATCTAATATTTTTCAGCTTTGCCCTGAAGCATGTGCTTGTGTAATTAACTTTTCTGATGTGAATCGGTTTTTAACACCAGCAGAGTTACTGAAGGAGCTTCTTCTCCTGCATTAGGGCATTAGAAGTGCTCACACTCCTATCAATTATACCACAATGGTCCCTCTCAAAGCTCTCCATTTCCATCAGGCTCAGGACCTGAGCGTGGGCACAATCGAGACAGGCTTGGGAAGAGTTTTGGAAAATGCACGGAGTTTGAGACAAGCCCTGAGCAGCACAGCCCTTGACATTGCCTTTGATGGCCCCTCAGTCAGCTTCATTCCCCAGGGAGCACAGAGCAAACAGGCAGGGCAGGGCAGTGCCAGGAGGGAAGCCAGGTTAGTGTACTCACACAGGAAAGAATAAACACAGGGAGCTTTCAGGTCTGGTCCAAGTCACCACAGTCTCTAGGCAGCCAGGCACTAGAGCTGCCAGCATCCTCCATGAGGGCTTGGGGAGTTTTCCCTGGAGTTGGGAAAATCCCTAGCAACAGATGTATTTTTAAATAGATGCTTTTTAAAATAATAATTTCTTTTAATTGTTGTTGTTGTTTTCACATGATTTCACTGTATCTATTTGTGGTAGAGAGTTGTTGGTTTGTTCGTTGTTTAAAATATTCAAACTATTTAAACTTTTCCTCTCTGTTAATAAATAATATAAAGCATATGGGAAACTGGCACTGGATGCAGCAGCAGTACCTCGGCAATGTCAGGTGACTCTTTCACATCAGACTGCTCATTTTCATAAGGAGGGAAAAATCAGCAGCACTTGAGCTGTTCTTGCATAGGTGATGCCATTGTGATCCATTTGAGGCATCTTCTTTGATAGAGTGAGTGAAAAGCTGCCTCTTAGAAATCACAGGTAATTTCTTATGGCATGACCAGACTTTCTATTCCTTACATTTACATTTATTTACAGTTTTCTGAAAGGAGATGAGAAGAGACCCTGACTGTTTAACTTTCTCCTCAGATTTGTTTCTTTGGGGCCTCCTCCCAGCCCTGCACCCGCTCTCCTTTTCAAGCCACATCCAGTCTTGCTGACACCCAAATCCAGAACTATGGTGGTGAGACACTTCCAGTGAGATAGGGATTCCCAAGAGAAAATTACTATTTTATGAGAGATAACTCTGCTTTTTTACTGATAATGGTATTTCCACCTAAGAACATAAAGGTAACTTGGGTGGCCTACAATTACCATTGCTTTTATGAACCTTTAAGAGCGCTCTAGTTTTTTCTCCTTGTGGTTTTTATTTTCTGTGGGTAGTCTGCAAATTTATAGCAGGTAGCACCTAACAGTCCAAGCTTTGGGCCAAGCAGAAATTTTCTTTTTCATAAACTGTCTTTTACAGATCAACCCCCATAAAAGATGTACAGGTCTGGGAGTGCTTGGGATTTTAGTTCATTAGAAGATGGGTTTAATTTCTGATGTGGCATTAAAAATTACCCCAGAAGATAAAAGTGACTAGGAGGTGGCTGTTTATTTATCTTATTATCATTTACCAGTGCTAGGATGTAAAGCTCAATGTGAAAACTTGGAATTAGAATATGTAAATGGGGAAACTTCCCCAGAACTGGAGGAGTCTGAAAGCTGAACAAAGCCAAGGTATATTGCAGATATCTCTGATTCAGGCTTTCTCCAAAAGTTTGCATTGAAATGCAAAGTGGCCTCAAACTTTTATCATTAAGAGGTGATAGCTCCAGGAATAATGTTATATCACAGAGCTGACAAAACATGCCTTACTCCCTTTTATTAAGTACCTTGCCAATAACCAGGCAGGGAGTTTGGTGCCTGCCCCATCTCAGCTATTGTGAGATCAAATTCATAGGAAAAATGCCTTCAGGACCACCCATTTGTTGCCACACATTACCAGGATCCCTCTGAGCCAGCAGGAGGAACACACTGTGGATTTTCACACTTCTCCTTCATTTTCCCCATTTTCCTCTGCAGCAGTTCAGAGGCAGCAAATGAGCTGAGCAGGGCTCCCTTGAGCTGTGCCTGGCTCCACTGCAATTTTTCTGGTCTGGGAAGGTCTAAAACCTTATCTGAAGGTGGGAAATGCCCATTCCTCATTTCCCAACCAGAAGATGATGACAAACAGTAATGAAGTTTCTGTGTTGGAGGAGGCAGTGTGGGAACACGTTTCCCTTTTCAGGGTGTGGAAGATTTCCCCATGGGTGTTGTGTCCAGGTTAGCACAGTGCTATACAGTGGAAGTTTTCACTTGCAGTTTTTTAGCCAGCCCCNTTTTTTTTTTTTTTCAATTGAGGATTGTCAAAAAATTATGTCATAAAATTGATGACTTATTATTACAAATTATATTTTTAAATTTAGTTTTTTATTTTAACAACCCCAAACCTATGATCTTGCTCTCTTTCAATCTGCAGAATCAGAGTTGCTTTTGCTTGCATTGCTTCTAGTATTGGTTTAAAAAACTAGAAGTGTCAGAAACCTGGGTTTACTATACTCATTGATTTCCTTTCAATAGCTTTGGTGCTGGTCTTTCTATCATATGCATACAGTGTATTTCACTCATGCTGTTTTTCTGCAGAGCTTTAGCACATGATTTGGGAGGAAGAACCATATCATGCTCTTTAAGTGAATGTGGTTTTAGGGCTGCTGTGTGTTCCTCCAGTGAGCTATAATCACCCTGACTGTGTCACAAAGCCTGTCTGATTGGGACTGGGGGGCTCAGTAATGAATCTTGAATTTTCTTTATCTTTGAATGAGTCCAGATGTTTTGTTAGATACCAGTTCTGTTCTCCCTCCTTTCCCTTTTTTTTTTTTTTTTTCTTTTTTTTTTTTTTTTAAAACTTCTTTTTTTTAATGTCAGAATGAATTGATCCCAGGCTGCTCCTCTGTACTCTGACACTCCCGAATATGGAAGTGTCACTGTAAAATGAACCATAGCAAATTGTTAATAAGCTACCTTCAGAGAGAGTTATCGTTTTTGACATTTAGTTATAGATTTATCCCTTGTGCAGGCAGCCTCGTTCATTTCATGCATGCTAACCATGGTGGGGAAAAGGCATTATTAAGTTTTTTTCATACTTTGGTCTATTGAACAGCCACATCACCTGCAGTGCCAGGCTCGAGCAGGAAATGGAAGGAAGGACAGAAGAAATGTCAACACTGTGTGAAACCTATGGGCCAAAATCCTTTCAAAGGATAGTTTTAGGGTGCCTGTCTCACTATGCTTGTTTGGTATCAGTGCTGCATATTCAGAAGGAGTCTGTCAGTGATCAAGGCTAATTGATTAAGGTTAGAATATGGCTCTGCACTGAATTCCATGAACCCAGCCCTAATAGCAGCTATTTTTGCTGATAACAAATAATACATGCTATGTAGGTTTTTTTAAGTGTTTTCATATGATATATTTTAATATAATGCTGAGATACTAAAATTCTACTTATAAACCCCCAGTATTCTGGTAACTGGGATAAATGCCTGGAAATAATACCACTGTGTTCACCAATTCTGTTTTTAAAGTGATATTGGGCACAGCAACTTTAAATTGATGCTTTGGATCTGACACAAAAAAAAACCAAAAAAAAAAACCCAGAGACAAAACCAAAAAAACCACACACCCTACTTATTATTTTGTTCCCTTTGATACCTCTAACACTAAATATGTCATTGTAAGTAAAACCCATCTGGAAGGGGAAAGAGCTGCTCCTTGTCCAAGGATCATGACTGGAAAAATGTGTGACTATTTTCTCCCAGTAAGAAGCTTACAAATATGTTCAGAAGGAGCATTGCCCAGTCTAATGTTAGCTGTGCTCACTTTTTGTTCTTACTGTGAGCAAATCTCACTTAGAAAATTGCAAAATGTCTCTTCAAACTTATGATGAAAGGAATGGCAGTGACTTCAGATAATTATATTTTTTTTTTTTAATATCAACTCTCTCTCTTCTCCAAAGATATGTTTTACTCTGGGTTTTCAAAATCAGGTGTAGCAGGGTATTTGTAGAAGAGGCACCAAGGCTTATAAAGCAATGCACAGGTAAGATAAAATAACAACCCTGCAAAATGAGGGAGAAATCCAAAACACACCAAAGTCAATTATTCCTTCCCAGGAGTTTAGTAGACATTGCCTTAGTCCCCCATCACCTATAGCTTCTTTGCTAGTATTTTTTTCTCCCCTTAGGAGAAAAACAAATGTGTCCTTGAAAATAAAGGGAGAGCAGCATTCTTGCCTGCTGAGGGCTGCCCTTCCTTTTCAGCTCTGGTTTCCCAAAGGAAAACTACCACCAGTGCAATTCTAGGTCTTGACACCCATGTAGGCACAGTGGGACAAGATCATGACATGCAGAGAGACTGATTTTAGCATGCAGTCACCTCCTTGGTGTGTCCATGCAACACCTCCTCTTATTACCTGCAGGCACCTGCCCTGCAGGAGCAAGCCTAGTGCCAAACACCTGCCAGGGATGGCCTCAGCAGCATCAGACTTCGAAAATATAACTATAAAAGTTAAGTAGAGCTGTTACTTGTCTCCCCAGATAATGTGCCAAAATACAAAGGCTGAGTTGAATTCTAAAAAAGAATAAAACCTCCTAATTGCATAGTTAGACTTGCAGGAGATAAAAGGGCAATGCCAAGCCAACCNAAAAAAAAAAAAAAAAAAAAGATGAAGTTCTTATCTACCTGAAAAATAAGATTGAAGGATCAGTGTGTTGCTGGGAAATACAAGCTTATTAGTATTAATAAAGAGATAAACATTAATGTCATTGGGTTAGGAAAAAATAAAGTACTGTCACCATCAGACCATGCTGCTTTCTAGGTTTCTGTTGGCACCCTGGCATTAATTCCTCTTTTTTTTTTTTTTTTTTCCTGTGAGTTAATTTTAGAAATTCTGTGTGACAATTCGGAGTGTTATAGTAATTTTCAGGTAGATACTGATTTTACTGACCTTTTGGGAAATTTAATCCAATTTCAACTAAAATGAGTTGCTAGGTATTTATCAACTTCAGCCACAGCAGATTCTCACCAGACATGATCCTGATTGCTGCTTGTGTGTATCTATCATACCCTAAATGAGGTTTTTAAATAAACAGAGATACACTTATGATAATGCTTGTCCTACATCTCACAGGAGTGTAGGTTAGAGCAAAACTCATTTAAGTTTAAGGGAAAGAGTTCTGCCAAACTCCAATGTACATTGCAGATGGATAGTGAGGCTGTCTGGGGCCTGGACATGTCAGGAAAAGTCTCAGCAGAGATTTAGGGCTGGAATCTTTGAAGAGGTCAAAAAATCCATTTAAAAATCAGTTCATCTGAATACCTAGACCTTAATGCTACAGAAGTAGTGTTATAATGGGACTAAACTTCACCTGCAGATGAGGATGTATAAGTATGCATATGTGTTTTGGCCCAAGGAAAAACACTTACATTTTTGCACAAAATAGAGTTTTTTCATTTAAGGATTTTAGTTAAGGCTGCTCCCTTGTTGTAACTAGAATTCTTAAGGGTGTGTTTGGTCCTGATACAAGGGTGTGTTTGTCAAACCCTGCACATCTTCCACCCCTCTTTTACAATGTCAGCTCCTTACCCTACCCTGCCTTTGTTACAGAATTGGCTGGTAACTAAATCTTCTGCGTGTCCCCAGTGGTGTCCTGAGCAGCCTGAATGACTTGTGAAAAGGTGCTGGTTCTCCTCAGGTTTGTCCCGGGGTGATGGGTGGCAGTGCAGGGTGTGTGTCTGTGTGTTCAGTCCACTTGCTATGGATTAGAAAAGTGAGAGTGCTCAGCTCCAGGACACTCAGTCAAGATACAAAGTGGTGATTTGGGGCTCTAAAGGGGAGGAGAGGAAGGAGGAAGAGAGGTCAGGCAGTCCTTCCTTCTAGGGACTTCCATACTTGCTGTCTCACTCTTATTCCCCTCTTGTTTATAGAAAACATTCAGGTGTTAAAGTCATTTTTTTACATATTCAGGGCCATAGAGCCCCAAGTCTGGAATCTCCAGTAATGTAAAGAAAACCCAAGCTTTTCAAACCAAGAAAACCCAGCCTTTCAACTGACAGGTAACAGTTGTGTTTTATTTCAAAATTACAACAAAAGCCTAAATGCTTTATCCAAGGCGTTTGTTGAAGAAGCTGTATGTTTCCAGCTATGGAAATTGGATGCTCATTGAAGTTGCTTTCCCTACCAGCCTGTGCAGACTGATGTCTTTCTCTCCCTCCTTAAAAGGCCTAATTATGCCATAGGCAGCCACCTTGTTCTGTTCAGTCTTGTATTCTGCCACATTACCATTAGAAGCAGAAAGAACTAATTAAATAAGTATACTAAATGACTATTTTCTCATTCATTTATTCTCTGTCCAACCTCATTGTGTATTCTCTTTTAGTCAGAGGATAGATCGAGGAAGACAAGCCCTTTTTTTGCATTGGTTCTCAGGGGTTTAGGCTGCCATTAAGACTACTGAAGTTATATATAGGTTATTTTTCAATTCCTTCTACATTCTCAGATTGAAATTCACTCCCTTGGTATATACTGTCTTCTGCATAAAGGCATCAGAGAAAGCCAAAATGTAATCCTGCTTAACTCCTGCTTTGTTTCAACACATCAAAATTTCAGGTGTAAAAGAACACTTTAATAAAGACACAGTGGTCAAGCCAGCCTTAGCAGCCTATCCCTGGTCATGCTTGCAGTTTACCAAGCATATTAAAACCCAGTGGCTGATGCTTTGTGGATTTGTACTGCTTTTCTGTGTGAAGAAAAGGAGTTGTAGACAACAACAAACATCCCTTTTCCCCTTGCCTCCTGTTTCTCTCCTTAGCCCAGGGAGGGAGAATGGATGTCAGCCTGTGAAAGAAAAGACCCTTTGGCAAGGAGAAGGCTTCCATGAGCTCTCCCATGGGCATTCCCATTCTGCCTGATGTCTGAGCAAAGGGCAGCTCATATTATTTTAAGCCTCCCTTGGGATGTCAGGAGCAGAAGGTAGATGATACCCATCAAGACATTAGGACTCAGGGCTCCATGCTCTGTCTAAAACACAGTTCTGAAAACTATATAATTTATCAGGCAGATGTAATTCCATCAAGGGGTTCTGGTGATGGTGCAAACCACATCATCCAATTATAGCCTGGAAATTCAGTTACTGTGCCTGCAGGAGCAAATACTGCCCTTATATCCTATAGTGTGAATCCACAAATCTTGTTTGGGGGGAAGCAGTGCTGTCCTCCTCCCCCTTAGTGCTGTTCCAGGTGTATTTGTGGATTGCATTTTGGTGGAATACAGGCCATATTAAAAATGCTACTGGTTTAAACCACAAAAGGCTAAGGTGAATGGAGTGCAATTTTTCCCTCATGTGCTCTTCACTAAAATTTCATTGTCATGGGTTTAGTGCTCAGTTCAGAGCAATTCGAGCAACACAGCCAGAAAAGCAGAAGGGTTAATTAGGTACAATATGCTGGCTTTAGTACAAAATACACAGAGCTTGACTAGTTTAAGTAAGCATTTGTGTTTGATTAGAGTCTGCATGTCCTAATAGAGAGAGACTGTGTTGTAATAGAAAAGATGATAAAGATTGAATTTATGTCTTTTTTAATAGGAATGAGAAGTGTGGAATTATCCTAAGATTATCCTACCCTCTCTGTGGGTGAGAGTAGAGTTTGTTTTAGATTTATTTTATAGTGTAGTGTGAAGGGGTTTGCTGGATTTGCTGTTAATGTACTATTCCAAAGGAAATATTAATGCTCTAAGGAACATCTAAATGTTTAATATGCAAAAACAACTCCCAAAGTACTCATTTGGCATTACACAAGAGTCATATTTAATCTCTAGAGCGTATGGTATTTTGTTAAGATTGCACATATTGACAAATGCTATCAAACCTGTAAAATATGAATTTATTTTGTAAGCAATATACTTATTTTTATATCATTGAAATAATCAACATCTGTCTCTATTGTCTGAGAAAATGCTGTGTCTGGACTTTTAATAGTAAAATTCCTTTGCTTTGGTCATAAAACCTGTCAGTCCTGATAGCTGAACTGAACACAGTTTAACTGAGTTTTATAATATCTGCATCTTCCTGTGAGTTGTCTCCTCTCTGCTCAGGGAATTGGCAGTCCTTTAGTCTTTGCCTTAAGTCCAGGAAACAGTCCAGAGGCCAAAACCAAGTTTTCCCCTTATCTTGGAAGATGCATGCTCTTCAGAAACCCCTACCATTCTGACTTTTATGGATACCCCAGAGTGCTTCCAGATGTATGCCCTTGCAGGAAAAGAACAATAGCAGCCTGGTTGCCATCTGTGGTACTAAACCACAGCACAACACTCGGCCCATCAGGCCCCACACAACTTTCTTATCCTGCCATTACCTTCAGCTACATGAGATAAATAAAAACGATGGGCTTTAGTTATAATTGGCTTGTGTGTAGCTTTTTAGATGTCAGACTTTGCACTCCCCTATTGAGCTTTTACAGTTGTATGTTAAGTTTGTAGGAGAAAATAGTAACTTTTTTTTTTTTCCCTGAACTTCTGCATGCTCCAATTGAAAATATTTGAGCGAGGCAGTGAAGTTTTGGTCTCAGCTGAGAACGTAGAAAAAATAGAAATATTCCTGGTTGAAGTAATTTTAGAACTTTACAGGACTCCAAATCCAGTATAAGGGCAGAGAGACTGCTGCTTTTGGAAAGCTATCCTGGGTGCTAAATGCCCTGTTAAAATACAAAGCTCCTCCCAAACAAAATATTTAATAAAAGATTATTTTTCTTTTATGGCATTTTTTACAACCACTGCAGTGTATGGCACCCTCAGTGGTTTTACAGCCCCCTTGTCATTGCCTTGAGTTTACTGGCCATGGTGATATTTATGGACAGTGCAGACATCGTGCTCTGAACAGAGTCTGCTAGCCAATATCAAAGATGATTCACAGGAACCATTTTTTATGTGATGAGATTTTATAGTAAAACAGGACTTATATTGTTTATTAGTCACAATTTTTCACACTCTGAACCATTCCTGTAAGCCTTCTTTGTGTCACTAAAACTTTATTCAGAATGATTTTTGCTTGTTGGCATTTCAGCTGTCCTGGTATTTTCAAATAGAGATTTTGGTTTATTTTTGCCTTTTACAAGGGTGTTTATCTCTCTGTAGCAGATGTAGTTCTCCCACCCCATCCTCCCATGGAAAAGTCTGGTCTGAAGATCTAAGACTAGGATGTGGGGAGAGGGAAGAAGACAAACAAGTTTTATATGCTAAGGCAAATAATTTAATAAACATGAGCATGGAGTGTAGCTGCCCTTCCTGTGCTATTTCAGTCTGCCCACTCAGCTGGAGTTGGCAGGATGGATCGAAAGAAGTCTGCAGGAAGAGAGGAGACCTGTCATACGAGGGGGTCATCCCAAAGGACAGAAAGGAAGAGGGCTCCCCAACAGTCTATAAGTGCTGCAGTCCCATGCCCAGCATGGAAATTCTCCTTGAAATTTTGCCTTGGTTAGTTTGACCACCTCCCTCTTCCCTGGCTTCTCGCTGCCTTTCCCCTCCTTAGCAGCCTGCGCTGGTGATGAGGTCCAATTTCAGGAACAAAAGCGGAAGCAGCTTGCAAGAAAAGATGAAATCCTTTTTTTCTTTAGTGCTTCTGGTGCAGGGATGCAAAATTCCGCTTAGGCCCTGCCACATCCAGGCCTTTTCTCACCTTTATTTTTAGTCTCGTTGCCCTGTGGAGAGTGTAATAACTTCTTGCATGAGATTGCAGGAAACTCCACAGGTCAGGACCAACTCCACTTCTTCTTGTTTTATTTCTGTGTGTTGTTATTGCTTCTGGCCTGTATGGAAAACCCACTGTGTGTCAGAAACCAGGTTTTCTCCAAAAATACTTCAGATGTTTAACTTCACTTTCGCACTGATAAAATGATGGAAACTCATTCCATCCTTCCTTCCCTCATCAAGCATCCCTATGTCTTTGTCAAAACCTAATCACAAGTGAAGATGTCCCCCACAGAGGACCTCTTTGTAACAATAGCAACTCCATCAGCAGCTCATGGTCACATTGCAGAGCTGCTAGTTGGGAAGTATAGGTTTTCTTACTCACAGGGGGCACCTGCAAGTGTATTTTCCTTTTTTTAATAATGAAAGCAGGACAAGCACATTCAAGGTTCATGATTGCTATTTCTTGGACATGTGATGACTTTAAAAAACAGACAGACTGGAAGAATGGTTAGAATAATGTGAATGAGTGGGGAAATGCAATTTCCAAACACAGCAGTTACATTGCAAAAGCAGCCGATGATTCATGAGCATTAGCAAAGAGTTTTGACCATCTTTTCAAATTACATTAATATTGTTATTGCTCTTGCAGTGGCTGGGAACCTTTTATTGCATTCATTACCCTTTTAAAAAGTAATACTAAGGCTGTTTTGCAGAATAGTAACCATGTGTATCACAGATGTGGTTCTGACAATAAATAGTTCAGTGAGATGTGTTGTCTTATTCCAGCATTGACTGCTGTATATTAGTTCTCTGAAAATTAACTATAAAATGACACCCCTGGGTCCAGAGTTCATAGTTCTTAAAATTTTCAGATCAGTGGCACTCATGTTTCAAACAGGTCTATTTCTTTTCTTCCCTAGCTGCCAGCTGCTGCAGTTCAGTGCTAACTTAGCATCACAATTAATAAACTTTCTCCAAATTGCACCTTGCCTTGAGTGACCCAGTGCACTCTCCTTCTCTTTTGGCATTACTGGGGCTCTGCTTTCAGGTTGCTACAAGCCACCTTCATCTAAACAACTGTGTGTATAAGGATTATTTCTCAAAATGTTTTGTGTTCTTACTTGACTTGGTCCACTCTGCAGCAGAATAAATTGCATAGAAGAAACAAGACCTTTGTAATTATTCTGGCTCCATTTTGCAGTTTGCCTTAAACCAAAATTTGCCCTCATAGAAATTGTTGAGATGATTTCAGGAAGGAAAAGAAGAAAAGACAAAAAAAGCTGGGATGGTGACATAAACTTCTTTTTCATCCAGAAGCTGGGCCAAGAAAGGGATGATAAATATTTACATAAAAATTTGAATAACACTTTTTTTTCTATTCAAAATTAATTCTAAACATAGTTGTTTGTTATTTCACCTTAAAAGCAAAAAGTCCTTTGGTGCTTAAATCTGTAAGAAAGAATTCTGCTCTAGGCCAGATTAAATATTTTGATAGAAATTAAATTATCTTTTTCTATTACAAACAGGCCCTAAAATTAATTATTTGTAGAGTCCTGAGGAGAATAATGGAAATTGAATACACAATGTTGATGCTACAGTGCAGGAAAAAAAAAGACTTTTTGTTTCTGTATGCAACACTGGTGGTATTTTTATTGGTCATTAATACTAAGTTCATTTTTGCTACAGATACATCATAAACATTCACAGCTACATAAGCAGTCTGGAATCTTAGAAATATGATTATGATGAACAATGCTAGAAGCTCAAGCTGTTCAGCTTATCAAAATGAGAAAGAAATGAGTGAGTTTAGGTTATTCTAGAACAGAAAGAAAACAAGTAATTTATGTCAACTTTATACAGACCTAGTTTTAGTTTCTATGGCTTGAAAACAGATTTCTAGAATGGAGTGAAAGGTTTTGCAGTATCCCTTAGACAAAAGTTTCTTGCAGAAACACTTTCCATAATGATATTTATGGATCAAACCAGGAAAGTAGATATAGCCCATGTGGTTGTTCATTGTATCTGAATGAGGACATAGGAACTCTGAAAGGAATCCGGTTTTTGTAGTGGAAATGCATTTTTCCCTGGCAGCACAGAATAAAAGATCGATTGGTTGCTTTGCATTATTTTGTCTCCACTTCAACAAGGTTGCAAATCAGGCTTTCCATATGAGGGTGGGTGGCTCTTCCCTGGCAAAAGAACTGAATCTGTATTAGTTGGTTATTATCTCTGAATCTTTAACAAGGAGACAGCTCTTCTACGTGTGGTAATGCTCAAAAATATTACAACTATCCCTAGAAAAAAGTGTTACAAAAAAGCCATGACTGGAAGTGCATGAAGAAAAATGGAATTGCAAGTATGAACAACTCTATTTGAATGAAAAAAAGAATTACAAGTCTTGAGCATTCTCCTTTAAGTGACAAGCCACCCTGATGAATATGGTATTGCATTAAAATTATGAAAAATTCAGCCAAACTCCCTTCTTGGAAATTGGCAATTATATAAGCTGGGTGCTGAGAATACAATTGGTATATTTGTACTTTTTTTTTTTTTTTTTTTTTTTTTAATCTTTGCAAAAATTTTTTTTAGGGTTTTTTTTTTTAAATCCTTGCAAGACTTAATTTTCAGGTATTTTTTAAAAGTTCAGCTTGCTTAGCTCACATTTGAACTGACATTTGAGTATAATTTTTCTGCATAAAGTAGATCAACTACTTGGTAACGCTTGAATTGATGGTGATTTGTGTATTGGGACCATGAGCAGTAAACCCTGCCTTCATTGTCACAGTTGACTCTCTGCATTGTGTAGGATCACAATATTTAGAGTGACTTGATATTTGCGTGGAATATTTAGATTTCCTATTTATTTTGCACTACATGCATATTTGGTTTTCATCAAGAAGAATCTTGAACAGATGTTGAGCAGGTTATTTTATAGGGGTTTTTTACGTAGATAAATTAAGAGAATTTCAACTAGTTTCCCAAGTGGTGCTTATCATAAATAAATCCTATTGTGCTTTGTCCATATCAGTAATGGGTCTGTGGTGGTGATGCATTCTTGACAGAAAAGGCGGTGTCTTTGTCATTAATTGTTTTGTGAACTCAAGGTAGACCACTGAGAGAAAAACTTAATTAATGAAAATTGACTGGAAAAGAGCCTTTGGACCTAACTTTTCTTATTGGGTTCAGGAAATGCACTTTGTCAGCACTTCTTCAAATTACATCTATGCCTGGTGAAGGTGGAAATCCCATTTTGGTTGTCTCTGAGGGCCTGCCAGAGATGAGTGACCTTAGATTCTGGTATGGGATCTCTGCCCATGACAGTGCCATGCTCGTGCCTTTCCTGTGTTCCTGTTGATGGTTTTCCAAGCTAGGTGACCCTGCCTTGGATCTTCCACAAGTCTGAAAGCTTCCAGCATGTTCCCAAGAGTCCTGGAGTTCTTTCTTGACAATAGCTTCTGGCAGTCGTGTTGGGATGATCCATCCAGCATCCTCCCACTAGCATAGCACCAGAACATCAGATCTGTGCTTCAGCCCTTGCTTCATTTTGACAGACAGTTTTTGGGAGCTCTTGGGACAAATAAAGAAATACTTCCCAGGTGCAAGGAGGAGTGACATCCTCCCACTTCCCAGGATAATCCTGGGAAGTTGTGGATCTGTATTTTAGTACTGCTGTTCCTTTCTGTCCCATCCAAGCAAGTGGATGGAATGTGTTCTGTGCCAGCTAAAGTCTGCTGAAAGCTGAGAGCTTTTTGGTGTTACTGATTAGCAGACCAAACTGGTGGCAACAGAATAGCTTTTACAAACTGTAAAGTGCTAGGATTCTTCAAGTAGCTTCCTATTTTTAAGTCATTTCAGTTTTTTTCAGGAATTTTCATGGCTGTCATGTTTCATTCTAATCAAAAATGTGAGTTTTCTCACCCCTGACTGACAAGGGTTCCTCAAAGCTGTGGTTGTGCACTCCTGTCTTTATAAAAGCTGCTCCTGTACCTCTCAAGAGCACCTCCTGTATAAAGACTTCAATTTAAGGCTTGCATGAATCTTCCATCCTGTATCTCCTTTGTAAGCTTTATGAGATGGCCTGAAGTCTCAGAATCAATCTGATGCTCTCCAAGTCTTGACTCCCACCCAGGAGAAGCCAATTTCATGAAAAAACATGAAAAGGACGGGTTCTTTTTCTTCTAAAAGGATAACCCTGATAGAGTATTTGAGTATTTGTAACACTGCAGGAAAAAATGTAGCAGACAAATGCTTTTAATGCTGTTTCTGTTAAGATATGTGCTGTGTAAAATAGGACTATATCTTCAGAATCTACTACAGATGTTCTTGGTCAGAGACACTTCAGCATCCAGCATGTTAGGATGCCCTTAATGGATTTCTGAACATGCAAAGCAACAGCTTTGTTCTAAGTTCTGTGGCTTCAGCTGATGTGATTTTTCAGAATTAACATCTTGACCAGTTGCCAACAGGAGAGTGCAGTGCAATACCTGGTATTAGCAAAGAGAAAGTTACCTACAATAAAGGGGCTTTTTTCTTCCTGTTTTGCTGGAGGCAAGAAGACAAAAGCCATCACAGAAAAAAAAAGGTTCTTTTTCAATAACTCCTTTCCAGCAGTCTCTTGTGGAGCAGACACCCACAGTAATTCAGTGCATTCAGCTTTACCTTGGAATGGGTAGAATAACAGGGGATGTGACAGAGTAATGAGAGAACAACACCAGCCATAGCAAAAAAAAAAAAAAAAAAAAAAAAAAAAAAAAAACCCCAAAAAACAACAAACAAAAAAAAAAAAAAAAAAAAAAAAAAAAAAAAAAAAAAAAAAAGCCCCAACAACAACTAACCAAACTACAACCCCACAAACCCACTGAGTAAAATATCACTTCTATTGATTTGTTTTGTGGAATATCATGGGATGTTTACTTCCAGAATAGAGGAGAATGGCAAAATGGATCTGCAGTTCTGAGGGAAGGGGGGTGGGGGAGTGGTTTTAATCTACTAGCACAGTTCTGAAATGCAGTAAATACAAGTTGTGAAGGGTTAGAAGTTCACTGCAGTGTGTAAACCATAGTCCTATTTAAATTGCATCCTCCATTAGAGCAATGCTGTCTCGTGGAAAAACTACCTTCCCTTTGGAGGACAAAGCTGAAGTATAATTAAGATAATTATTTTTTTCAATGGATGTCTTTTATCTTTTTTTTTTTTTTTTTTTTTTTTTTTTTTTTTTTTTTTTTTTTTTTTTTTTTTTTTTTTTTTTTTTTTCCTAGCTGGTTGTGGGCTTTTTAGCTTGGGAAATCTTTTAAAAGTTGCTAAGAAGAAAAAACTGAGCAACTGTTGGCTGCTGAAATGAGTCAGCTGAGGGGTGCTTTTGCTTGGCCCAGCAGGAACAGATAATAATCTAGTGTATAAGAAAGACTCCATTTTTAAAGGCCGTGGTCTCCATTCTTAACGAAGTGTCTGTGCTGGAGACCTTTTCTGAACCAGGCTTTTATCAGATGCAAACCACAAAGGCACCAGCTAGGCAAGGCAGCTACGCCTGCACTACTTTTTATCTCTGCACAGTGAGTCCTGTGTGTTGGAGGAAAATCTGATGCTGTCAGTACAGCTTCACATGGCTGCTCATCCCACCTGCCCCTTGTAACCAGGAGGGAGCTGGGGAATCATTCTGTATTTTCTGTCAGGATCAGTAATGTCCTGGAGCTCATGTTGTATGAGTACCATGAGACAGGGATCTCTCTCAGGGCCTCTCAAAAGCTTCACATGTGTTAAATTCTTCCTCTAAACCACAGCAGCCAAATTAAGAGCTTTTAGTGCCTTATCATATTTGACGGCTCCTGGGGTGAGGGCGTCACATCTCCTAGCGTTTCAGGGGAGTAAGGTGTGGACAGGGGCAGCTCTGTGCAGGCTAAGTGATGTTATAAGTAATTACAGGGAGGAAAACAGCTTGGTTGCTTGGCTGCCACGTGTGTCATTGCATGCTCCATAAAAATGATGGGATTTGCTTGCTGCTCTGTTCTGACAGGGCTCTGTGCCTGTGTCTGGGGCTCTCAGTGCTGAGGTCTCGCACCAGAGCAAAAAGCTCTCATGCAGGAAATGTTCACCTCTCTTTAAACAACACCTCCTCATGAAGAAATGTTGTAGCACGTGCTCCTTGTGGTCAAATTTCATGCCCTTTGAGGTGCTTATGATCCCCAACCTTGCTGCCACTCCACTGGAATATTGCTGGGGAAAAAAAAAAAATAGTAAAAACTAGTCAGGGATTCAGTAACAGGCAGTACTTCTTGTTTCTGTAGTGGTTAGGGGTGGATTGGGTGCACATTATAATGTGGTCAAGAAAGGTAAAATTACCCAAACCTATGGTGTATCTTTGCAAAATCCTGAGAGGTTCATGTTATTTAGCTGCTTTGGAAAACATTGCCTGAAATTCTCATCTTGGGAGATAATGTGCTGTTGTTACATACTCTGTGTCAGTATTAAAAGAAATTAAACTAACTACATTTTAAGGCCCAGTGGCTAGCAAGTTTTGTGCCATTTTTACGTGTCTCTACAGGAAGCACGAGCACCTGTCTTTCCAGTGCCACTTATCAGGTAACTGTTTTTATATCAGACTGTCAGAAAAGCCCTGGGATTTCCTGTGATAGAAGGCAGGGAGACTAAAATTAGTCCATTTACTTCCCTCAGCCACTTACCCATATTGCTACTGCTCTCTCCCCAGTCAAATGAGGTCAGTCAGCTTGACAGCCCCATCCCCTCCACTAAACCTTCAGTTGAGGAGAGCAGCTCCAGCAAGGCACAGAAGGTCAGAAGCCTGACAGAGAGTTAGGCACTAAATGTCCATGGGGCTGTGTGCCCTAGTTAGAGAAAGGTTTGCTGTTGACTCTGCCAGCACCATGTCTTAGCGCACCCACCAACCCAGGGACATCTCCCTCAGCTAAGGGAGACTTTTCCTGAGTGTTCTGGGTTAAACATCCTGTCTCAGCTCAGCCATTCTATTTATCTCCAGCCTGATCACATTGTGATGGCTGCACTGCTTTCTTGTCAGGGATTTCCCATCTCCACTCATGTCCCATCTCTGCCTTGCTTCTCTTAGTGTACAATTGCTCATCTTGGCCTCAGTTCATAACCCTTTCTCTCCTTTCTTGCCTTTGTGTGTGATCTATTTTGCCTCTTCTTAAACTTGTGATCTGTAAAGCAGAAGTCAACTGGTATTATGAGGCACACAGGAATGTATTACATCCCCATGTTTGCAGGCTGAAAAGAAACAGTGATGGTCTAAAGCACCACGCAACCCAAAGCTGTGAATTAGAGCCCCCAAAATAAGACATTAGCTTTTCAAAAGAGATGCATTTAAAGAAAAGGAAATGCATCTTTCATTTTCTTCTCTGGTTTTCAAGCATCTCAGGGTTACACTCTGGGTTCTACCCCACAGCAATGCACACTGTAAGCAATGAAGAGAACAGCTAAAAAAATGCAAACCTGAATTTTTCATTGGCCTTCCACAGCACATATTTCAGGAAAAAGGCTTCATTAGGAGAGGTGGAAATGTTGTCAATGCAAAAGATCAGTGTGTGCAAGGAGCATGGAGTTTTCTCCATGTGTTTTCTGGACTTCAGACCTCAAGCGACTGTGTGACCTTAATCTCTGTCTTGAAAGCAGAGCCCTCCTCCTTGCTTAAAAATCTAAGCAGGTAAACAAAGCTTAGGTATCCCAGAAGCCACTGTAATGTGGCCACTTTTCCAGTAAATTCCAGGAGCATGTGCAGGACTGGGAAGACAGGTAACAGTGTAAATATAAAACAAGTTCATGTCCTCTGAAGGAAAATAAAAAAAGAGGAATCTTAAAAGTGTCCTAAAAATTATTTTTAAATGAAATGTGAATTTCTATTTCTACTGAACCCCCTCCAGCAGCTCATGAGTCTTCACATGGCATTTATTCTTCTCTTTGTTTATTTAAGAAAAAGATTTAAAAAGAAAACAGTAATTTTGAGCTTCATTCTTAACTCTAATGGGTTTCACTTAAAGCCTGGTTAGATTCAGTGCTTGCACTAAAAATAAGCTTGGAAAAATCAAGTTTACAATGTTAAATATTAATTCAATTTGCAAATATGCGCAGAATCTTAAGGAGCTTATCTATCACGAACAAGACATAAAACCTGACTTCTCTTGTAGATGTGAAAAGAGCCAACAGTTTTGTCAGCATTGCTTCCCTAGAGTAAAACAAATATAAGAAGAAAATTAGCCACATCTTTTGGCCTGCAAAACTTTCTCTGCTGCAGCGCTCTGCTCTTTTGAAGAGATGGGAATGGAGAGCAGGTGAGTGTCAGAGGGTTTGCTCTGACTTCTGCAAAGCAGGCAGTGCTGCTGCTGGCCCTCTATAATCTTTTAACTGGTACAAAGAGCTTTTCTTGAGCAGGCAGTGTGGGTGAGCTTTGACTTTTTGCATCCACCTTTGCCAGAGAGGGTGATGAGTGGCTGCTGCAGGCTCTGGTCCAACAGCACTACAGCTGAAGGTGCCCCTCTCCCACAGAGAAGTGCTGTGCTGGGGATTTAATTCCAGTTTTTCAAAGAGCTGGCTGGAAAACAAACATTCTATTTCAAAGGGGGAAAAAATAAGAAGAAGCCTAAGCCTCAGTATCTGATTTTTTCCAGAGGTTTGCAGCTTTCCTTAATGCAGGCACATTCCTGTATCTGATTTTCCTGCCCCCTGTAGTAGCTTCCTAAAGTAAAGATTTACTTGCAGGGGCAAGAGACTCTTATCTCTGTCTCTGGCATGACTTCTCTACCTGATAACCTCTGTTATAAAGGAGATCTCACTTTTAGTCCTTACTTTGAACTGGGAAAGAGGGATATGAGCCCAGTCTGTCTACATCCTGTATGTGCATGTTGCTCTCTGAAAAATTTTGTCAGAATATCCAGTTTTGACCCAACCAAAAAGAGAAGACCTGAAGGAAAAAAAAAAAAAAAAAAACCCACACTAATTTTCTTAGTTTATCATTAAATCAGAATTAGAAACTAGTCTTAAAAAATAATAAAAGGACCAAACAAACCTCACTGGAATCACAGAACAGTCTCCATGTAAAGCTCCTTCTACCATCACAACCTCCACAATCAATCACTGTGGATCTGATTTTCTGAGTCTGTGGAGTTTTTCAGCATGTAGTAGCTGATTTCTTGTTCTCTTGAGAGAATTCATTCTTGTCAAGGACAAGTGCATGTAAGATGTAAACAAGTCTTATCTCTTCATAACACACTAGTTTTCTCATACAACCCTCTCACAGGTGTTGTTCAATTATTTACCCAGTGAAGAGAAGTGTTGTCTTTACTGACCAATAATATGGTTCCTCAGCACAGCATATTATAAAAGGGCTGCAAAAAACTGTATGTAAAGCCTTTCTGATATTTCTTCTAACTGGAGTCAAACTTTTCATTTTCATGTCCAACAGCGACAAATCACAGCCGTATCTTTGTATCTGAATTTTCCTAGTGTCTTTTTTGTTTGTTGTTTTGGGGTTTTTTTTAATTGATTGTCAGAGTTTGAATACATCTTTATCAAAAAAGGTATTTACAGAACTGGAAAAAGCCCCTGCTCCTTCGTTTTGTTTTTTTCCAAGCAACAGAGGAATGAATCTGACATTACTTCAGGATTTTATCTATTTAGCCCCACCTGCAGGCTATGTCCATGAGGTATGCAGTACATATCCTTGATGTCTCTCTTCAGTCAAGTGCTCCCAGGGAGAGAGGCATCCCCTGGAGTTTGTCTGACCCAAATAAGGTGAAGAAATTGCAGTTAAGGACAGCTGTGTGATCCAAGGTGCGAATGGTGCAGAGCTCAAAGTGCCAAGTGGTGCTGTAAAGAGCTAGGAAATGCTGCAGCCTAGCTGGCAATGTAGAGAAGGATCTCAGACCTTTTTTCCACCACACCCTTATGTTCCTGGCTGCTGGTGCTGCTCTAATCCCTTTGGAACTGGAAAGGGCCTGTGGGTACTGCCCGGCTGCCATGGGGGCCATGTCCCTTCCAGTCCCCTTTGGATCATTGCTTTGGAGATCCCCTCTGGGCCTGTTCTGCCCAGAGCTTGGTCTTGTTGGTAACCCCAGGATTGTGCCTGTGTTTGGGAAATGCTTGTGGCCAGCAAGAGAGAGGCTGTGCTGCAGCAAAACCCATCAAAGCTGTCAGTGATGTAGAGACTGAGCAATAGAGTCAGCCAGCTGCTTGCTTGGGAAGTCATGGCTAATATGCTTCCACGTCTTCAGCCTTTCCCACCTGTCATGTAGTCTGCCAAACTGCCCTTTCCCTTGCCTTCTCTTTCCTCCACACTTCTCTCAGGAAAACAAACAAATATACCAACTGCAAAAAGGAACAGAGAGACCAGGAACTGGGTTCAGCCACTGCTTTCACCACTTACCTGATCAGGTTTGATCTTCCCATTCTTGCTTCATGGCCTCTGACTCAGCTTTCTGCTCTGTACAAGCTGAGTGGTAATACTTGCTATTAATGGAGATACTTTTAAGACTAGATACTTTTAAAGTATTAACATAGGGCATTCCTGAAATTTGTCAGAAATTATGACAACTTCATATAGAAATTCTCCTGTGGAAGAAAAGAGACAAATGTTTTGAGAGGCTTACAAGTTAACGTGATGATAAATGCCAGGATCTTATTTTCCAGGCTGTTCTGGTTTACCTTCTCTCTGTTCCCTACCTGGAGGCTTCACTACAGCTTTGCTCCCAGCAGTTGCAGGCAGCTGCTGTTTGCAGGGGGGAACTCCTGTGGCATTATTTATGGCAGCTCTCAGTGAGAGGACAGTGATTTATTGTGTGCCATCTTCTGCAGCTGTGAATTTGCACCACGGCGACAGGGACATTCAGTGGAATCCTGATTTTCAGTCTGACACAGAGGCAGAGAAAGGTGAACTGGCTGGATAAAAGTGAAAGCCTATTAGTATCCTCCTTTGCCCTCACACAAATAAACTTTTACTTTCTGGTATTGGTAAATTAGGGTTGCAAATACCCTGGCATTCATGTTTCCATCTCTCCTGCCAGACAACTTTCTCAAGAGAAGTCAGGATAGTCTTGATTCTTCCTCTAAAACTGGGTGACCTTTTTTAATATAGGTCCCCCTCTTTTGCCTCTCCTCCAAACCCTACATCTGACTGTCTGTGTCTGACTCCTCTTACTAGGGAGACTGATGAATTTGTCACCAAACTTGCCCCATGCTCTAAGCTGCACAACATGCAGACTGGCAGCAAAAGGAGCTCTCAGGTCTGCCTCTGCCTGCTAAAAGGAGCTCACTTCTCTGTGCTACCAAAAAAGAACTGTAGAATTTGACTTCATGCCCTTGATCTTGAAAAAAGATGCACAGATTAACTGAGCAGGCTCATGGGTTTATCCAAATTGAATCTCAGTGCCAAGTCTCTTGGTTTTGATCTATACTATAAAAGTGTTAAATTTCCTACAAGGTCATTGGCATTCTGCACAGGGAAAATGATATAATAACACCTGGGAATGCCTTGCATTTTATTTCTGGGGTTATATCATTCGACCACAGTTTATCTGGCACAATGCACAGGAAAATGATGGGATGTGTTTTGTAACGTTACACAGGAAATCCTGGCATTGCCTTCTTTCAGTAGCAGTGAACCATGCCAGTCAGCTGTGGCAGGGTGTCACGGGACAATGAGCAAGCCCAGCTTAGTGGCCCCTGTGAGAAGCTGCATGGGAAGCTGCTTCATGAGCTGTGTCTACTGGAGTGGGAGTAAAGGGAGAAGGAGGGAAAGGTTCATTTATTTGCTCTCAAGATTCTTCCTCTGAGGTTTGCATGGTAGAAATTGCAAAACTGAAAAACTGAAGTGGGATTAATAATTCCATAAAAGACATGACTGTAGGTACAGTAATGGAGGGCAAGTGAGCCCATTATCTGGTCTGGCTGACTATGAAAGATTTTTGCTCCAAGGCATCTGCTGTAATTGAAGATTTGGTTGGTCAAGCTGTAGAATAGTTGTAGGATACAAGTGATGTGTGCTGTCATTGCTATATTTCCTTTCTCCTATTCTCCTGAGCTGGATAGAATATAACCTTCAGATGAGTAATCAATGTATGAATAATGTGGGCCTACATTTCAGGGGAAAGAAGGTATGAGGTGAAATGCAAAACTTCAGATCTTCCTGCTAGTTCCTTTCTGCTCTGCTTCCTCCACCAAATAAGTTATGGTAGGTCTTGATTGTTCTGAATTGCTCCAAAGCACTAAAATCTAGAGGACAAAAAAAAATATATTAATATTACACACATGAACAAGTACAGTCCTTGCTTATTGAAATGCAGAGGGGACCAGGGGACTTGATTAGGCAAATTTTGTGACACAAGAATCCAGCCAAGCTCCTGAAAAACTGTAACATTACCAGGGAGATGCCTTAATAAACAGAATAAACAGAAAAATAACTCCTCCTCTGCAGATTGTTACCCATATTGAATGGCACTTGGTTCTTATCAAGACACTTCTTCATAACATGGAACTTCCAGGTAGTGTGATCCTTCAAGCAAACACCATGCTGCTTAAAGCCTGATTCCTATCATGCAAAGTAGCCTGTGGCCCCTCTGGACACACACCACAGCGAAAGGTGGCAATAAACCATCAGTTCTTAACTTTCCTAAACACCAGCAGCTAGGAGGGTTTCTCTGCCAGGCTTTTTCACCTCTCCACATTACTGGTAGCCCTGGGAGAGCATGGAAAAGGATTTTGATCACTAGGAAATTCTCCCATTGGCAGAAAACCTGCGGACACAGAGGGGGCAGCTTGGCATGCTGATGCCTTCCTGAAAGTAATCACTCAGTCTTGGTGAAGAAGAGCAACTTCCTACCTTATCTCCCCATCCGTAAGAGCAGCAGGGTTGCAAAAGACAGCAGCAACACAGCCCAGGGGTTTGTGCTGCTCACAGATTGAGCAGAGTGCTGCACTCAGGCAGCTTCTTGCTTGCAAAGTTGTACTACTTCATCTTTCGTAATCTTTTAGGAGAGGTTAAAGCCCTCCATCTTTTAGGAGAGGTTAAAACCCATCCTTTTAACATTAAAGGGATGTTAAAAGAACTGAATGCTCATGAGGTAGAGACATTTATGATCTCATGTCTTTGAGGACGTCTTACGTGTTGCAGGTTGGAAGGGAAAGTAGGCAGAGCTTGGCTGGTTTGGGGCAGAGCAAGCCAAAGTGTCTGAAACAATATTTCCAGGGTTGCCTAGAAAACTGAAATATTGCCTAGGCACATCTGTTTGTAACCTGGGCCAGGCTTGTGTCAAAAGTGTGGTTTGATTCACATTTAGCTTAAACAGCAGAAGTAGAATTCCTCAAACCTCAAGTTGCAGAATAAGAAATACCATCTTTTTATGTAGAGTCCAATCCACTCTTCAGTACTGTGGTAAACTCGGCTGGAACTCTTACAATTTATAGGCAGAATTGTGGATTTTCCTTAGGCTTCCCTGGATAGCCTCTGTACTGCTGTGTGTATTTGAAGAGTATTCATTGATATGATCTGAGAAGGCTTTAAAAAAGGAATGTATTTCAGGCTATCTCTAGAAATGGTTCCTCTATTAAATGCTTTTGCTTGGGAGAACAAATCAAAGTAATGAATTAAATTTTGGAGTAATAATATATCCTATCTAGTAATCTTAAACATTTTTACTTTCATTGTCCACAGGTTTGTCTGGAGAGGGTTCCTCTCAATATATGCCCAAATGTGTAAGGTTTGTTATTGCAGTGTTCATGTACAGAAGTAGTGGTTTCAAACCTCAGTGTGTCTAAAACCCTGTATGGGAATGAATCTGAGAAGCTTTCACCACTGTAACCAAGTACCAAGAAGATAAAAGCATTGGAGGTATTTTTAAATGTCAGATTTCAGACACAAAGTGTATTACTGTGATTTGATCTTCAGACTGTATTTATCTGCCTAGCCTCTCCTGTTCTATCAACAGCTCTGTTCACCTTGGAGATAGCTATAAGCTATTGATTCAGGGTCTCTAAAATCCAAATTACGATATTTAAGTAAAGGTATGTGAATCATTCATTTAAACACTATCAAAAAGGAAACTTTGAAGATTTTTTTTTTCCATTTTTAATGGCTTTTAAAAAGCACTGTACAAGCAGTTTAAAACATGACAGAATCATCAGCCAAATATTTTTGTCGTATTTGCTTAAGCAAATAGCAAATAAATGTCAAATATGCAAGGGCCACCTATATCTCTTACTTTTAAAAAGAGCTGGTTCTAGACTGTCACTTCAAGGGACTTAGTGTAGGTGATGTGTGTTCTGTTTCTCAAAATACAGATGCAGGTAGTTTGGGTAAGAATGAGGCTTTGAACTGCCCGAAGCATGACTCCAAGCAAACATGATCATTTCCAGGTTCTTACACTGAAATGAAAGATCTTTTCCTGCACCCAATAACCCAAATATCACAGTGTGCTTAAGGATGCTGCTGACATTTTCAAAGACCACCCAAGGTGTTGCCTTTATGACTGCAGATGTGCTCTAGGTCTCCATGGGTCTCTGTCTTTTCCTTTCAGGCTATCTTACGTCTCTTCTGCTTGCTTGCACTCTGCTTCTTGTCAAGTCATTGGAATCCAGTTTTGATATGAGCAAATACCATATTGTCCTGGCTGAAATAAGACTTTTAAAGGTAGCCTAAACATATACAATATATAAAAATTGAGGTTGATTAGTCACCACAATTCTTAAAGTATTAAGATGTTAATAATTTGATTTTTAAAGTAATTGCCTCTTAGCTGAAGACAAGGTTTGTGTGTTCATCCAGTGCTATGTCAGGTTCGGTGAACTACTTTATTTATCCTTCTCACAGCACAACAACATTTAAACAGATTAGTAAACTTGTACGGTGCTTTTTTAAAGCCATTCCTTGTGATCTAATTTAAAAAAAAATCTCCTTAAAAGAAAAGATAAATATTTCAGTCTTTCATTTTGATGTTTTCTTAATGCAAACTTTTGGTGTTTGACTTACTGATTTGTGTCCAAAAAGTCTGAGAATGCACTTTGAAATAGTAATTGAGCCTAATAACTGTTTGCATCTCAGTCTTGGAAAAAAAAAACAATAACGAAGTCAAACTAAAGTGTTAATTTCAATTGTTTTCTTTCTCCTGCTAAGCAGAGGAACAGTTATTTACATAGTTTGTTAACCTCAGGGCTTCTCAGGCAGGGGTCAGCTGACAAGTGACATTGGAGGAAATGTTCAGTGAGTTGAGGGAGATGACATCTAAGAAGTATGCAGTGGCTGAAGAGGCATGTTCCAAGCTTTCTGTTTGTCACAGCTTATCCAGAAGGGTTGGGGCTCACAGGTGTGCTCTCTGTTGGGCTCTACTGTCTGAAAGTTAATCATGGAACTCCTGCTGACTTTGGACATTGGAGTTTCCTGATTTTGTGTGAAATTATTGGTTAATTTCAGATAAGAGAGGAGCTCCTGATTTACGTACATATTGCTTGGGACCTGCAACTCAAGTCCTCAAGTGGTATGCATTTAACCATGAATTCTGCTCATAAAGCCACAATATCACTTCTGAGTGCCACCAGTGTTGTAGGGGACAATGGGAAGAAAGTGTAAATTTAGGAAGGAGTACTGTTTCTCGGTCCTATGGCAGTCCTGTGCATCACAGCTGATCTGTGGATCTTGAAGGCAATTTTGGAAGCACGGGCAGTTAGAAAGACACATTTCCCAGGGCAAACAGAGGACGGAGAGTGCAGAGCTGTCCCAGTGGAGGGGAGCACATCAAAGGCTGCACAGTTCTTCTGCAGACTCTGCAAGCTGTTCCTGCTCTTGCTTTTGGCTTATGGTAATAAAAGCAAGAGGAAAATTAAGTCCAGGGTGTTCATGTGGCCATGAAGTACTGAATTTTTTATAAGGCTTAGTAACTGTCATTTTTCAAGTAATTTTCTAAAAGAGGGCTGGAATGTGGGTAGTGCACAGGAACCAACGTACCTTGAAAGTACATTTCTTTGTTTTAATAAGGCTGGCGGTGTACCGTGACTCACCATAATGAATTAATTTGGTGTTTACCATAACAGCACTGAGCTTAATGAACTCATCATATTTATGCAACTGTCTCTAGATGTTCTCTTGTCATTTGGGATTTATAAATAGGTACTAATACTCTTATCACTGCTTTCTCCTGAGCAGGAAAGTTCTTCACAGTGAAAGGCCACTAAAGTTCACTTCTATTTTTCTATATAAAAAAGTAAGCAGAAGATCTTTAATAACTTGATTTTTATCTTTATGTAGGTTTCTGAATTGTTAATATGCACTCAGCAAAGCTGTTCAGCTTGAACAAAACTATTGTAAAGCCATCCTTATCAAATTCCACCAGTCATATAAATAGAGTTAATATCTCATTTTACTGCAGATGCCCTTTCATTTAAGTTTAGCCTTCTGCATTTGAAAGGGAGCATCCATGTAAGTTCAACAGATTTAAGTAAAAAGAAGTTCTCTAAATTGAACAAAGTGATACTAATTTATGGGATCTAATTGATGGTTGTTACATCTTTAGAAGGTAACGTTTTGTTGCCGAACAAAACAGAAGGTCAACTGTTTCCTCTCTTTTAATATTGCTTGAAATGCAAATCCTTAATGCTGAACAGCAGCTCTGGTTTACTACTGCTTCTTCTGTCATCTCTAGAAGGCGAGATGCTTTTCCTTGCTTCTGTGCACTGCCTTCCTCCTGACAGCAGTGTGGTGCCGAGCACTGCTGAGGGGCACAGCAGAAGGCGGCCACCTGCCTGCCCCCGTGAGCCTCCACTTAGCTGGGCTCAAATCTGCTTGGAGTCCCTGCCATCAAACAGGCTTTTCAGCTGGACCCAGGGGCACTCTTTTGCTGGGTTAAATGGTGGGAATGGGTGCAAAGGGAGCACTGCTTCGTCTAATCTGGCAGCATTTGGCTGGCACACAAAATTTCCTCTCACAGAGCCCATGAGTGGCAGCTCATTAAAAAGCTGGCGTAAAAAAAATATCCACACAGAAAAACAGAAAACAGTCTCTTCAGAACCTAAACTTCTCACAGATATCAAGATCTGTAGTTGAAGGAAGGGGCTGATACATATATATATATCTATATATAGATATATAGATATATAGATATATAGATATAATGATATCTGCTTCCAGGTGCTTTGCTCATTTTGCAAGCTCTCCCAAGATCACTTCATCTACTCAGAACCAGGCACTGGTAGTGCTCCCCTCTTTCTTTCACCTCAAAGCAAGAACTTCTGCCCTACAACTTCCCACACATCCTTTTTATGGCTGAAATATAATGCTATAAATCTTATATATATGATTTATGGCATCAAAGTCAAGGCTTTGAGCATCAATGTGTGCCTCCTGCCAGGCCTCAAGGATGAGGGCAAAACATGAAAACTCACCAGGTCTCAGTGAGACAGTGAGGTACCACTGGTGGGAGAGGAGATGAAAAGGACTCCAAGTGTCTCCTACTTGCCTCTCTCCATTCCCCATGAGGAAGCAAGCCAGGCTAGGCAGCAGCCATCCCTCTCTGGCACCACAGCCCCGAGCCAGCCTTCCAGGTGGCACCAGTGAAAGCTGCTCTGCTGCCAGGAGAGGGGCCTGCTTTGCCAAAACCTAAAGCTTACTCAGGGAGACGCCACAGGAGCTGGCATCACCCCAGTTATTGCAGTGAATAGGAAAGATTTAGGCAGTTGCTTCACTGAAATAAAAAACCCAGAAACACTCCTTGTGGGTCCCTTCTACCTTGATAATTGAAGGATGCTTACAAATCAGCTTAGTTGTATATCTTGCTTTAAGAGGAGAACCAAGTTCTGCAGACTTTGTACTGCACTTCTGATAGAAAAGCACCAGTGAGAAGGTTTTACCTGAGGAATGATTTTTGGCTAGCCACTGCAGAAGTTACCAGAGGTCTTGTCACTGCACCTGCAAGCACTGAGTGCTCCCAAAGGTGACCCATGTGAGTCCCCTGGGAGCCAGCAAAAGGGCTGGGACCTTGGCTCAGCCTCCCGAGGCAGAACCCGCCAAGGTACACAACTATAGCATTTTTATTTTTATTATTTACAATTTCCCCCCCTTCAACAGTGGACATTCATTACATTTGCTCTGCAAATCTGCTCTCTGCAGCAGTCTGATGTGCTGACAAGAACCAAGCACCTCATCACATCCTCTTCCTTATCAGTGCCAGCGGGGAAGTTATCCCTCTGGACAACATGTTACTGGTGCAGAAAGCTGATATTCAGTGACCTTTGACATCCCAGAACATGCATTGGCATTTCCAATATCATTGTAAATGGCCTCTTGTATCTGGTGCTCACTGCTGATAGCTGAGAATAAAATTAGATCAAAAAAGGTGTTGCCACAGAGGCCTCAATTTCAGAGCATTTGTGACACCTTGCTATCATCTTAAGTTGGGGTTTTTATCTGTGGGTATTTTGGAGGAATAATTCCATTTCACTGCCAGCAGCAAAGTATGTAGTTACCAAGTGGATCCAGCCCTACTCCCATTGCTTCATCAGGATTTATTCACATCCCTGTTAGATTTGGAAACCACAGGAAGCTTAGTTTTCTGTGTTTATATCGACAAGACATCACTTGGCACTGTGAATTCAGAGCCAAAACAGTTAAAATGCACACAGCCATTTTCTTTCGTGCAGCTCAATAAATTTACGTCATTGCTTTGAAAAATGTAACTCTCACACTTTGCTTGCTAAAGAAAAATATATTTAAGACCTGCACTCTATCCATTACCAAGTTTTAAAGGTCATGTTTTTTTGACAAATCGGATTGTTTCAATATATAGGCTTCTTTTGTATTCTTTTTAAGTCTATGGTATTTCAAAACATCAGGAAACTCATGCACCCTGCTTATTAATTTGCACTGGCTTATGTCTCGCAATGCTACTCTGTACTAATAAGCAGGTTCAAAAGAGCCAAGGCCATTGAGGAAAACGTTCAGTTGTAAAAATCTGGGGCTAGGAAAAGAGAGGCTCTTGCTCGAATTATAGCATTAGAACACCATTGTCATTCAGAGCATTTAGTTAATGCCTTATTACTTTAGTCATTTATTAAATTTGAAAATCAAATAACAAGCTGATTGTAGTGTCTGCCACCCAACAGGTACATCTGATTAGCGTATCGGGGAGCCTACCAGGAGCTGCAGCAAATCCAGGGATTTTTGTGGCAAGAGTGCCATCGTGTGGGAGCCTCCTTTCAGCATCCAGAGATAGCAGTGCCCGTGTGGCAGCGTGCCTGCTTGCAAGGAACCTCCCTTTCTCCTTTGTTTGTCCTGGAATTTCCATAAAAGCACAATTTTCGTTTCTGAAAATAAGCTGCAAAGATAGGAACTTTCATAACTAGGAACAGGTTAGAAGTGTTAAATCTCCTTAATATGTTAACTCTTATTTTGATTCCACAAACAGCTGAATTCTGAAATGAAGTGTTTCTGAAGCCTAACAGAAGCAGGATCTCCCTCTTTCTCTGTGTGCCATTAATATAGTTAGATATTAGTGCTATTATAATTTCTCTCAATATATATATATTTTTCCCTCAACATCTGTTTGCAGCTGCGGTTTTACAAGGCTTCATTATAAGCCTTCCACTTCTTGAGCTCTCCCATGTAATAGTACCATTACTATCCCCAATTTCTTCTTCCATTTTTTATGTTTTCCTTTAAAGAATTACACATATATGTTACATCCATAAAGAAAATTGCCGATAATTACCAGGGGTACAATTAGGAATAAATCTCCGTTAAGGAACAAGCCAAAGCTCAGTGTCTTTATGCAAATGCCTTTTGTTAAAAAGATGTCTTGTGTAATCAGGAATTATACTGACAAGTGAAGAATCATTTAATTAATGAGAACAGAGCAATCATTTGGATGGTTCATTCTATTCCTGACTGAATAAAAGAGAAAATAGCCCTGCTCAGGGATTAGAGCTGCTGCTGGAAGAAGTAAACCCTATGGGTGTTGTTCTGTTACTGCCTTGGGTAGATAGTACAGTAATTCCTAAATATAAAAACACATATGTTTGGATTGGGCGGTGAAAATTAATTGACTATTACTCCACAAGAACTTACACAAAAGGGTTCTGTTTATGGTGGCCATCTGTTCCTGCTAACCTCTCAGAATGGAATATTTGGGCCAAAATACTCACCTAAATCCTAGTACAGGATTCCAGGACAGTGAGAACCAGAATTATGGTGAGTTCTTTCCATAAGGACTGTATGCCATGATAGAGAGTAGTGTATGGACCCTGTTTGCAGTTGCAGAGGAGAGATCTGGTTTCCAGTTCAGCCCTTTGTTTAGAGCAGGTCAATTTGCTCTGGGTCTTTGAATTTCACAGGGCTGGTGATGCCAAAAATTCTCTGTTCCATTGTTTGACCTCTCTGATTCTCCTCTTACCTGGTTGGAATTTCTTATCTACTAGTTTATCCTAGTTGCATCTCTTCCTGTCACTGGGTCTAACCTGAGCTTCTCTACACAATCCCAGGCAGCAATGGCAGCAGTCCTGCCTTTGTTCCTGTCCCTCCAAAGTTCATCTGAACATGGGTGGCTCATAACAGCTATTTGGTCTCTTGTAACAAAACAGAGAATACTCCCATCCATGAGATATATATCCCTGCTTCATCAGAAAGCTTCAGGATGAGCCTTCCCTAAGTTGTCTCTGGGTTTAGGAGAAGTCAAAATCTAGTCCAGGCAACTTTGACCTTGAATACCTTTCTCCAGGGTGGGACCTTGAGCAATGTGCTGTCAGCAGGCACTGCACAGAATTTGTCCCACTTCTTACAAATGCAAAGCTTCATGAACAAGGTGATTCTGGCATCTCTAAGGACACATGTATCACTTGTGATCTGTTTCTTTCGTAGCACTGCTCCCTCTAGAACAGCACAGGGGTGAACAAGTTGTTCCCCTCTGAACAGGTCATGATCCCAGCCACCAGACATACCACTAGCTGGGAAGTGGGAGCTCCCTCCAGACCTGTGCTGGGATTTCAGCCACTGGTGGCTGTGTCAAGCCTCCCGTTCCTGGCAAGACCACAGCACAAATACGTGGTCATCTGGATGTGCCATAGCAAATTAAGTGGCCTTGTGGACACACCTACCTGTTGAAGCATCATCAGAGACTGAGTCACCTCTGTACAGAGCAGCTGCCCTGTGGTCCCCAGGTGCATTCCAGCTCCCTTTAGAGGCTGATGTAGACCACTGCACTGAGTGTTGTGGTAGCCCTGGGACAGTGGGACAGCTTTCCTTCCTCCTTCAGTGCACTACAGTCACTCTGGTAGCAACATCCCAGACCTCTGCTGGTTTGTGTGCAGTTGGACTTTTTTTCCATGCTGTGTCAAGTGATTGCCGTAGTAATTGTTGCTTTCCAACACTGAAATGAAAAATAAATTTATTACATGAAGGAAAACTTTTCTGTTGGTTTATTCTTTTTAGGTGTAATCATTGACTTTTTTATCTTGGATAAGCAGAGGCACCCAGCTGTTACTCTAATCCTTTCTGGNAAAAAAAAAAAAAATCAGAAATAATTGGAGTAAATATTAAAATATTCTTCTAAACAAAATTCTCATTTCTCAAACATTTCATCCCACAGGAAGTCTACTTAATAAGCTGCCCAGTAAATATTTGGCCGCGGGCTGGGTACGTTGGTCCAAGGACAAGTGAGTTCCACAGCAAGGTACCTTCCTGTAGAATCACTTGCCATCAGGTTGCATTCTGACATTAAGCAAGATTGGTTTAGGTCATCACTGACTGCAATAAGGTGGCTTTCTCTCTTTCCCAAGCAGCAAATGTAGGTAATCCAATAAAGATCAGTTTACAGCAATGTCGTGTGTAATGTGATAAATCTGAAATGTATATTCCTTCTGATGTTTTAATTGAAATGTCTCTTCTGCAATGATTAGAATGCAAAATATTGTCAGATATCTAATGGACTATGAAAGTCACTTGACCTAGACTAGAAAAAGTCAATTGAGAAAATAGAGTATATGAAGTAAAGCATTTTCACTGAGGTTGTTAAAAGAAGGAAAGAGATTTGTGTGTGCTTAGCTGTATCTGGAGTGGAACATAGATATCCGTATGCTCAGTCTAACAGGCAAGTCCATCCCCAAACTTTCTTTTCTGGCTAAATCAGACTGTACTTGGCTTTCCAACACACATGGGAAGGTTGCAGGGAGTCAGATTTACACCCTCACACTCTCAGGTGCCTCTGGCCCACTGTAACCCCTGACTCTGTGCTTTCTCCCCAAGGATTTTGGAGCTGCAGCAGAATGGTGACATGGACGTACTGAAGCATAAGTGGTGGCCGAAGAACGGTCAGTGTGATCTTTACTCATCTGTGGATACCAAACAGAAAGGAGGTGCCCTGGACATAAAAAGTTTTGCAGGTGTTTTCTGCATCCTCGCTGCAGGGATTGTCCTATCCTGTTTCATTGCAATGTTGGAAACGTGGTGGAATAAAAGGAAAGGCTCCCGGGTCCCATCAAAAGAGGTATTAGATCCTCCATTTCTCCTGGGGAATTTTCATGCACCCTAAAGATTGCTGCCTTGACTTTATAGCACTAGAGAGGGTGGGGAATCAAATTCAGAGATACTTCATTAGCTTCCTGATTTTTTAAGGTAAATGATGTTCCTCAAAATCTTCCTAGCTATTATTTCTAGAAAAGCTTGAATAAAAATAAATGTGTATTGATGATGTATAAATATGCAACTATTCCGAGTAAAATACAATTGTTACTTGTAGAATAGTACATTATTAATACATCAATATTTAATTCATTGTTCCCATTGATGACAGCTAATTTTCACTAGGTGTCTTGGCTTCTTCTTGAAAAATACATCCTCTAAGCTCAGTGGCTGAGTCTTTTAAAATACATTTGCAAAATTTACCTTTTTAATCAGCTGTTAGCTTCTTGAATAAGCTTGCCCCCATTTTCAGAAACATTAAGCTCCTGAAACTTCCATGAACTTCAGTTCTTGTAATTTCATCTGAAGTCCAGGGAAGCAAGACTACATTAGATTTTTCAGGTTCAGGCCAGGCTTATTTCTGAAACCTGCTACAGGCTTGTTTCAGAAAATCCTGTACAGATGCCACAGAGAAACACATTATTTTGCACCTGAGTTTGCTTCTACACCTGCATGTGTAATGCTTTCCTTCCTGTGGTAATCTGACTATCACTCTACCAGCCATGTGAGCCTTGTGTAATTTTGAGCCAAATTTCCTACATTCATAATTAAGTTTTTTACCTCTACAAAATGCTAAAAAGAAATTAGGGACAAAATGATTTATTAAAATATCCTTGGAAGCAACACCCAAAGCTGAACCTTAACATGAGCTTTAATATAGCACTATCAAATACAGCTTTTCTGTCTGTGTATCTTAGGCACATCTGTGTAGCTTGTGGGGTATTGCTGTTAATTTGTGTGCAGTGGTCTTGCCTTCTCTGCACTTTCTCCATTGTGTTTATTCCTGCTAATCTAATGCTGTCTAATCAGGCAGGATTAATTACACCACCTAATTAGACAACATTGGCACTGATGTTAAAATACATTTAATCTTTTCTTGCCTGTTTTAATTCCCAAGTATTTTTTTTTCTTTTTTTTCTTTTTTTCTTCTTTTCTTTTTTGTTCAAGATCTGGACCGGACCATTATTAAAAGGAAAAAAAAAAAGAAATCTCTAGTCTTTTAAATTGGGTTTCTCAGGAATGGAAACCATGTATTTTCACCTGGTAAATTATTTTTAAAACCTAAAATTTGTTTGATTGTTGTTTACCCAAAGTTTCAGAACTTCATACTTTATATTTATCTGGTGCAAAACATGACAATCAATAAAAAGGATAAGAAAAAAATGCCAACACAGATATTTTACACAAGTAAAAATTTTCTATCTCAGTTTTCAAATGCTGAGAAATTCAAGTGTGTACTTTCCACAAATGGTATAATTTGGCCTCCTTGATGTTTATTATATGGCCATTAGCTTAGCACTTAAACACTCATCTCAATGTTAAATTGAAAAGCTCAGCTCAAAACTGAGTTTAACGTGGACATACGTGCTGAATGTCCCCATTATCCTGGATGTGGGGGTCATTCAGCAAAGAAATACATCTTAACTAACTTTCTTAAAATTCATTTTAGCTTCCATGAAATCCATTGGCTCTTCCAGGCCACTAGTCCAGAATCGGGGGTCAGATTGGGCCAGTTTGTGGTCAGCAAGCCAACCCTTTTTCCTGGTGGCTGCCATCTTGTGCTCCAGAATGCAAGCATTTATACTGAAAAAAAAAATTGTCTAATGGTTGCGAAGATAACATTTCGGTCGCGTGCCAGAAGTAACCCATTCACTGATGTCTGCCTGAGTCTGCAGACAGCCTTAAACAGTAGCTCTGAGAGAAGTATGAACCGCCCCAGTAATCTCAATGGGATGTTGACTCTGAAGCCTGATGATAATTTAAATATGAAAACTGCTGAATATTTCACTACTGATCACACAAGAGAGAAGAGGAAAGATCATATTATGGAGATATGCACAATCTTACTGTGAGTGGGTCTCATTTTGGTGTATCGATTGGGTGGAGATTGGGTTGTGGGCTGAGCATGGGAGATTATCACCGCTTATATATTTTTCACTGGTCTGACCCTAGCCCCAAATGCATCTCTGTAAAAGAAAGAGGACTATTTTGAGTTACTCTTAGAGGCTCAGCAACTATGAAATTCCAATCTTTTCCCAATTGGCATTTTAAATTACAAAGTATTTGTATATTTGTTTTTTTCCAAAATTAAAAACAAACAAACAAAAAAACAAATCAGGAAAAAAAAAAAAAAGGAAAATATTTAGGACTGTCCCTCAGAGACATAGTCATGACTTGCACACACTAATCGAGCCTCTGTATATTTCTTTAGCTTCTGATGTGGCCCCAGTTCTCCTGCACCCATATGCAGCTTCAAATTTTTTTAGGAGATAGCGTTTGGTGAATGCGTTTGGATTTGATGTCACCTGTGTGGTTGTTACGTGCATCCATGTCTATGTCCACCTGTGAATAAATGATAGACAGAAAGCTAAGTCCGAGAAATGAGCACTGCATTTTTTCCTTCCCATGATGAGCTCAAACCAAAGCCCTTGTGGTCAGTGATCATCCAGTCCCTGGGAGATCACTGATGCCCTGTTCCCTTCCCCTTTGTCCCTGGCTTGTCTCCCTGTCCTCGCCTTCAGGGGGTGCAGTCCTGGAGGGAAGCTGGCCTCTCAGTCTCCTTCCATTCAGGCTCTGTGTTCGGCGTGGTGCCAGCGCAAATGTTCAGTGATCCGTTCTGCTAAATAGATGAACTCCTGCAGTTTGTTCTAGGTGTGGACTTTTTCAGAGTGCTTGACTTCATTCCTAGAGAAAAGAGGGATCTCAAGCCCATTCGGTATACTAGGAGTTTTGCCATTGATTCAGGGAGCTCTGGATCAAGCCAGTCAATGAATTTCAGTAATCAAGGCTGGAAGTCATCAGTGCACATCTATCGGCTGCCTAATTATCCTCTGTGAGGTCCTAGAGTGTGAGATATTTCTAGTGGCCTGGAAGAGCCAGTAAATTTCACAGAGATTAAGGTAAATTTTAAGGTTAGTTGAAATTGATTTTTGTTCTGAATGAGCTGTACTATTTAGACTGAGGGAATATCCCTGTGCGTGTTTACTTAATGCTGTTTTAAATTAAGGTTTGCAGTTCAGCAGAAATGTGTATGTACAACACAGGTGATTTATTGGGTCACCTAGGACTTTCTCCTCTTTTTTAATTTCTATGCATTTAAATTCTCAATCATTACCAACAAACCTGTTTAATTGTGTTCTCTGGGAAGAGAGATTTAAGAAGGAAAAGGGACAGAGGTAAGAGAAGCGGTAATATATTAGAATAAATACATCAGGCTGCCTTCTCTTCTCACCCACAAAAGTATAATTCCATCAGAATAGATGGAATTGCTTCTTTGTAGGTAAGGAGATAATTAATCCCTCTGTTGGCATTGTAATTTAAAATTGCCTGGTGTACTCCTTTCTGTGCGATGTCAATGAGTCACCAGTGCTTGGGGTTTTTTCTCTGTATGTTCAGCTTTTCTATACCACAATTTACATTATAAAGGCAAAAAGGAACCTGAGAAGTTTCTAGCCCTTCCTGAAACCCTGAGAGGATGACAAAGATGGCAACCTGATCCCTCTGAGCCTCCCATGTTGACATCCAAATTTAGTTCTAATTGCGGAGTTGAAGAGCTGGCATCGTTCCAGGCATTTGAGATTATGCAGTTTACTTTTATTCAGCTGTTGCTAGTCTAACCCACCTAGCTCCGAGCTTGCCTTTTCCTGAAAATCTACCGGTGGTGCTTTGAGTTTTGTTGGTTTGGATCCAGGATTTGAAGGTAGCCGTGGTGTAAGGGTCTGCCTCAGTTTGGCTTTGCCCACCTGGATTCAGGTGGTGGGGTAGTTGGCTGGTGACATTCAATATAGGAAACGAGCAGCAATTCATGCACGGTCAGCTAAGAGCCAGCTCTAGTTAATTGTGCCTTGTGCTCCCCGAGCAGTGCTGATCACCCTGTGAAACTTCAGCCCAGCACAAATGGCGATGGTGAGTGGTGCCTCTTGTTTTTCTCATTCCCCAGGACGACAAGGAGATCGACCTAGAGCACCTCCACAGGCGCGTGAACAGCCTCTGCACAGACGACGACAGTCCCCATAAACAGTTCTCCACCTCATCGATTGACTTGACCCCGCTGGACATTGACACTTTACCCACACGTCAGGCACTGGAGCAAATCAGTGACTTCAGGAACACTCACATCACCACAACCACCTTCATACCAGAGCAGATCCAGACTCTGAGCCGCACGCTGTCTGCTAAAGCCGCCTCGGGATTCTCCTTCGGCAGCGTGCCCGAGCACCGAACTGGCCCTTTCAGGCACAGGGCGCCCAACGGGGGCTTTTTCAGGAGCCCCATCAAAACAATGTCATCTATCCCTTACCAACCAACTCCTACCCTGGGCCTGAATATCGGCAGTGACCCAGACCGAGGCACCTCCATCTGAGCATCAGAACAAGTTTCTTCACTGTTTCTTATTTAGGACTCCCTTTGCAAGGAGCAGCTGTAATATTGTGGGACTAACATGGATGTAACCTTTCTTCTTTTCCTTATTTTTTGGTTTTGAGGGTTGTGGTTTGGGTTTGGGTTGTTTGTTTGTTTTTTTTTTTAATTTTGTTTGAGGGTTATTTTCTGTTCAGGGGTTGTTTTGGGGTTGTTCTCTTTATTTTATTTAAGAATCAGAATTATTAGTAGCAACTCTTCCTCCTCCTCTTCTCTGCTTTCTCAGTCTGGTCTCTTCTGCCTCCCCTTATTCTCTGTACTACTTGAATCACTTATTCTTCGGTTTATCACCATGTTAGGTTTTGGTTACTTCAGGCTTTTCATATACTTTAAATATAGGAAACAAGCAGCAATTCATGCATAGGAAAACCCTGAGGATTACTTTACAGAAGGGCATTCGCTCCTCCCCCCCAACCGCCTTTTTTTACTATAATTGCAATAACTGAAATATTTTTCATGTACTCTGCTGCATCCAGTCAGCGCTCCACTGCTGTGTGTCCTTTTAACTGTGGACCAAAGGCAAACCCTGCAGTTTAAAAAAATGGAAAAATTTAAAAAAAGGCAAAAAGACAAAAAAACAGAAAAAAAAAAAAAAAAAGGAAAACTAAGTTCAAAGATCATTCAGGCCCCATAATATAAGAATGCAATTTTGTAGGATTACAAAAAGCCATTACTATGCCAGTAAAGACTACAGTTAAATCTACTTTTGCACTGCAACAGTGCATATGACCTTTATGTGATTGTACAGTGTTAAAAGTTTTTCTTATGTACAGTAAACTGTATCATATGGCAGAAGCCTCTGTTGTGTTAAATAAATTAGTATCTCATACATATATATATATACATATATACACACAGGTATGTGTATATATATATACATGTATATATAGCTATAAAATGGCAGCCGTTGCTATTGCAATTCATTTAATAAAGCTTTAGTAAAAATGTGTTGTATACAGGAGAGATGTACAGTGCAGGGTGTCTTTTCATTTAGAAAAGACAGGTTGCTTTAACATTATTCTGACTTGCATCATTTGCCAACAGAGCATATTTTATACTTTTCTATTAGAGCATCCAGGGCAATTTAACATTTGTACCTAGATGTAACTCCTTTGGTTAGGTTTTGCATTGGCTTTTGAGCATTCTATAAGGCTAATCTTGATAATTTTCCTTTTAATTAATTAAACAAATGGAACTCTCTCTTAGGTATACCATGTTCATTAACAACTGATACAGCTCGAGAGCAGTTAAATGGATTAAAGGTCAATAAATCCTTTTCCAAGTCAGCACAGTTGATCAATACAATAGTGGAGAAAAAAAAAAAAAAAAGCCCTCAAGATACACAGATGTGGCCTTAATTATAATCGCGTATTGTTCTAAGGGATAAAAAATATGAACAGGCACTCAGTTTAACCCTTTCTATGTTAAGTTAGATTTAGAGGAGCTATGTATTTTTTACATTAGTGCCAACTATATAAAGCAAGAAAAAGAACAGCAGTGAGAGCAAAACCGGTGCCCAGTTTGGCACCAGCTTTTTCAAGTAACAGTTACCTGTTAGAAATGTAGGAAGAGCTTTCAATTTGTAATCCTTAAACTAAAAATGCGGTTAAGTAGAAAGCAAGCAGTTTATTCTGTGAGTTTTTTGGTTTGGTTTTCTTTTTAATGCAACCATACACTTATTTTAATCTAACTCATTCTTTGGCTAAGATTAATAGGAATCAGCCTATGTGATTTGCTTTAGGATAAATTAAAAGGTATATTCTTCAGATCTATTCTATTTTGATGCTAATTCTGTTCTGGGGGAGCATCTTGTACTGTCACTGTTTTTTGTACTAAATCTTCAAATATTGTCTACTGTGTAAGGCAGAACAAATTCTTATCGTGCAAAAGGCCATTTTGTTTCCAGGGTAGCAAGTGTCTAAAAGCATGCACAACTTGCTTCCCCCTTGTAACATTCATGAACTCATCCACACTTCTGAGTAAAAGAAAAAAA
>WEIU01010868.1:94215-121197 GCA_013389925.1 Aegithalos caudatus | reverse complement strand
CTGCCATATGGAACATCTTAAGGTTACTCAGCAGGTTGGATGTTTTGAGACTTAGGCTGTAGGGCTGAGGTACAGTGCTGTGTGACAGTGAGTTGTTGTGGATCATCTGACTATATGAACACAGCCTGTCTTAGTTCATGGTAAAAATGTGTGAGCTCATACCTCTGCCACCAATGCAAAAAACACATCTGAGTCCACTTCTTTTGCCTCCATGCTCAGTAACTACTCACTGCTGAAGCCTTTCTCTTGTCATTGCAGCACAGTGCAGAAACAATTTATCCATCACCGAGTCTAGTTGGAAATCTCATCAGAAGCAGAAGGGAAGATGATGCAGAAAGGAATTGATAAAAATCCCCAAAACCTAGCTTTCTAAGTTCAGAGACCAAGTGATGGGACAAGAAATTGAAGCTCTTTCTGGAGAATGTTGTGGTTTGTAATGGCATCAAGCTGATGTGTGTACTATATCCTGTACATTCTCTAAGAGAAAAAAAGTCTGAAAGAGAGATGATGGGAAAAACAGAGATGAAGTTCTCCCACGAGATGCTATAAACTCAAACCAATGTGAGTATTCTATATGTTGGTATATCTTGTGTCTCTGAGACCTCTCAAGTTGATGGAAGAAAGCACAATGTCAGGACACATACCTGTAAAGAAGAGGACTACTGCTAATAGTGTGCTTTGTATATGAGGAGAAAAAGAGAGAAAGAGGGCATACATTTTTTACCAGCTGCCATATTATTTTGCAAAAAACCTATATTTGTGGGCCATACTGGACTTCGAACTTTGCTTCTGCCCCTCTCAAGAGCCCAGCTTTAGCCAGTGAAGACCTGACAGCAGATATCTACAATCATATAACAGTAAATGGAAGGCTTTTGAACTTACTTGCTAGAACGAGATAAATAACTTCAGGAGACATAGTTAATGGCATACTTATCTTGTGCACAAGTGGAAGAGTTGGCTGTGATCCACTTCCGACTTGGAGTTTTTACTACTACAGTTAGCATCAGATAAAAGCTGATTTTAGGAACCAAGGAAATTGTGTTAGAGAAAAAAGGAGGGCTCTGCCTCCTTCACAGCAGTTGGGAGTTAGTGTACATGCTGCAATTTAATTTCAGCAATTTATGTTGGGACACCTCTCATTCCAGAATGCAGCCTTTGTTATACACAGAAAAGCAGAATATCAGCAGTGTCTGGAACAGGACAGGTTAATGTACTGATAAAGAAGTAACACAAACTTCAACTCAGAACAACCAATAGTATGGGTTACAGATCATCAGTCAGCTAAAGAGTGTAGCCAAGGCAGAAGGAGTTTATACTTTAAAATATTTTATTCTGCTTTTTCTGGGACAACAATTCACACCACCAAAAAAAAAAAAAAATCAAATCTGAATAACACTGAATGTCAAANTAAATTCCCTTTCAAAAACGACCTTAGGTTCACTGAATTTGTTTTTAGGAAGAACATTTCACACACTCCATTTTACCTATTATTCAAAAGTAAAAATGTTTCCCCAATGTCTCAGGAGCATGAAGAGTCAGATTAGGAGAAGTAAAATAATGTCTAGATTGTCTCTTCCTACTGCTACCACAACTTCTCTGTTTCCGCTCTGTGTTTCTACTGACCAGAGATAAACAACTTTCAGCTCTGGGGAGGCAGATAGTTAAAATATCAACAATAAAGGACAATCTCTCTCAGGTTCCAACATCCTTTGGAACCTGGGCTGTTTCACAACAAAGAAAGTTCTTTAAGTATGAATAAGAATTTAATCACTATTTTTAAAGAGTTTTGTATGAATTTGAGGCTTTAGGTACCTGTGTTTAGAATGTGCATTATATATTCTCTGTAGCATCTTTTTATCACCAGAGCAAAATGCTGTGTGAACTATTTGCTGTGAGCTATGTAAATGTAACAAAAAAGAATACTACTGTCAGGTGGCATTTCTATGTATCGCCTTAATGCAATGAAATAAAGTAATTAATAATGTATAACTGGGACACCTGATTGCTTGAGTAAAAGATTTCTTATAGTTTTACTTGGAAAAACAGATAGGTACTCTGTTCATTTGCATCTGGAGATGGCTCTGAGATATGGATATAAAGTATAGCAGGATTAGAAGGTTGATCCTATTTACACTCAGGAGAAATAATGTACCTGCCATATGCAAGAGCAATAGGCTTAATAGGAAACCATGATACCTAAAAAGAAAATCAAAAGCACCAGAAAAAAAAAATCCAAGTTGTGATATATAGTCATCAATATCCAACCTGCCCCCTGACCTCTCGGTCACCTCTAATTTTTGAGGATATGGGTAGAAGCCATCTCCCAGATCCATGGAGATTCTGAAGTTGCCCTGAATAATCTGTGTATTGCATTTACTTATATCCTAAATCCCAGAACATTAAGGAATCATGTGCAGTAGTGGAGCCAAAGAAATCTGAAATAACTATGACCAGTACAGCTCCAGTAGCTGAATAAATCTGGGTGTGGGTAAACTTAGGAAGGAAGAGTCCTTAAATTGGCTTCACATTAAATGTTCCTGCCCTACACAGTGACACTCACAAATCATTAGAACATGTATATCTGAGCAAACGCACAAAACTTTTAAGTTTTAAGTTGATAATTTTAATAATTTTAAAATGAGGAGGGATTTTTTGATGTAAACGTGGAAAGAAATCTACATTTTTAACTTTAGCAGAATAATCAACATTGATAATCAGAGTTCATATATTTTGGTTGCTAAAAGACTTGGGTCAATATTTCCTCACCAAAGAGGCATGGGGTAGGAAAAATCAAGTTTTTAGTGAAAACAGAGTGATTCCCCTTTCACCCTTGCAAGAATAACTCCAAGAAAAGTAGGTTTTTTTGAGAAGGTGGCATTCATGCAGCTCTTTGCCTGCTTCCCCTGCTGTCTTCTTGGGTATATGTGAATATATGTCCCTGTCACCACTGAGCAGATGCAGCACCTGCTCCTAAAAGATGAGCAATGAGAGGCCTTGGTTTGCTGTGCTCATTCTCCAGATACACTGTACACTCTTCCCGGGAATTTCACATGTATTATATAAGTGCAGAACCAAAGCACTGTGCATCCTCATAAAAACTGGCCTTCATTACCAAAAATGGATTTACAGAACACTTGTAAAAAAGTAATTACATTCATTATGCCATATTAAATGACATGACAGAGAGAATGACCTAAGACGCTCTTGAGGACCACTGCATCATCTGGGAAATCCTTCTGTCTCACATTAGACTTCTACCAGCTTATTCTGGAGAAGAGAGAACATATAAAGGGGCCAGAGACTAAATGATGTTTTTCTTTAGGCTAAACATAGCTGGTTTGTATAGTACAAGTTGTACATCCATGCTATAGACATTACTAGGGTCTGCGCAAGTAGTATTTGCTTTAGAAAAGCAAAACAAAACATTAGCCATGATTAACAGCTCTGAGCTGTTGGAATTTTGAAAAGAAACAGATTGTGGCCCAAATCTGAATATTCATAATCAGACATTACATATCTTTACACAACCAGATCTTAAAACAACTAGATCTCAACTTAACTAGGTATATGTGCAGTTTGTAATAAAGCTGAAGTCATCACTAAAATGCCTGATGACACATAAAGCTTTCCAAGTTCTTCTCAATGCTAAATCATACCAGGAAATCTGTGATAAGTGTTCCAAACTAAGTTAAACTGTAGAATAAAAATCTAATGACTATCAAGGAGAAGCTTAAAGAGGTTCTAAAACTGGTGAGTTTGTTAAAAGACACTGTAATACGTAGCTACTGTGCCAGAAAGCAGAAATCCTTTTTTTTTCTTTTTTTTTTTTAATTATTATGGGAGTTCTAAGAAGGGCTCTGGCAAAGTCTACTTACAGTAGTGTGATTGAAAATGATCAACAAGGGCTCATGTATCACACTAACCACAGTAACCACTAACCAAAACTGATTCAGTCTGCTCAAAAGAAGGCATTGACCTTAAGCAATGGAAATAAGAAGCTTTGCCTCATTCTTTCTAATTCTGTATGCCCTTTTAAAATTAAATTGATCAGCCATTATTTATTGCTATCAGGTGGGGATCTGGAAAACTGTTCCAGTGTTGAAGAACCTGAAAATGACTAGTTTTTCAGATACAAAATTATATAGTCAAACTGATAAAAAAGGGGGAATATTTTAATAACTGCAATAGCACTGTCAGGGCAAACATGCAGTGGAACAAAGCCTATAACTGAGTTATGGAGTTGCCAACACATTAACAAACTCAGATCTGGGGATAGATGAGAACTGAAATTGCCAGAACTACATCTGAGGTAGAACTGTGGGAAATCATCCAAGTTACCAGCATGGGATGGTAGGATCAGAATTTTCCAAGACGTTTGCAAGGGAGACTATTCAATTCTAGATGGGCTTTTGATTAAGGCAAACAACCTCTCAATTTCTAGGGTGTTACAGGAATATATGTATTCAGAAGGATACATAAAAGTCATGTGATGGTCCAAAAACACCTTAGAGGAAGGGCAAAAATATTTTATAACAACCCAAAGTGAAGTAAAGAACATTGGCAGGGATTACCACATGAGCCAAAACTAAGTGAAAGAGTGATAAATTCCTGCTAATGATGAAGGAAAATGAGCACCTTGAAGGAAAACAAACATAGATGACATTGCTTAAGTTGGCAAGGATAACTATACTTGTGTTAGAATATAATTCTGACTCCCAAGGGATGACTTTTACAGAAAATACTGCAGCTGAACATGTAGCCACATGTACTAAGTAACTTTTTGCTAAACCAGCTGTACATCTAATAGAAACCTGTTGCATAGTAAATTCTCCCTGAATTTAGTTAATGTTTTTTTAAGCAGTTTCATTACAGCTATAGAATGCAACCCCTAATTGATGTTATCCATAATGTTATAGGTAAGCAAGAAAATGGTGCCAAAAAAAAAAACCAAAAAACCAACAACACTCAAAAACCCAAACTGAAACCCCCAAAACCCCCGAAACTAATAAAAAACCTGTGGAGTCATGCTCCTAACAATGCTAAGCATGACTAACTTGTGGGGTGCTGAGTCTGCCATGGAGTGTAATTTGTTCCAGAGGGAATAGAAGACATTAATGACCTGTCAGACCCAACACTAAAAGCAGAGACAGGAAAAAATACAAACTTACTTCAGCCTGGTGCTACCAGGAGAAATGACCATTTTATTAAAATGAAATGAGAATATATTCTGAGATTTAGACAGTCACCAGTGGCATATTTTGGGTGAAACTGTACAACCAAACTGACACAGACTTTAGAGAAAGGGTAATGTCTCTACAATTCTTGGGGAGATGTTTGAAAAGGTCATTTTCCCTAAGGAAGTGTCACTTGAGTAAGAGTTGCAGACAATTGACACAGTGAAACCTGTGGGCATGGCATAACCAAAAATAAATGGGACTGATGGTCCCAATGGGAAGGCACAAAGTTTTCTGGGACAGCATGTCAAAGGCTGCTGGTCACTTCAGATCATTAAAAACTAATGAATAAGATATAAATAAAAAGAGGTCATATATATTTGAAATTCTGAATTATTTTAATGATGATTTTTGATGTTTTTATTGTTTTGCTGGGAAAAGAAGAAATGAGATTCTGTGTTTTCAGTAAGTCTTTTCACGTGTATGTTGAGCTAGTGCTAAATTTACATGGTGTCAGATACAAGTAGTATTGCTCAGTCCAAAGCATCAGGAGCTAAATGATGCACATTTTACTCACATATCTGAACTCTGGGCAATTTTGAAGGAATATAGCAGTAACAAAGTTACAGAAGAGGTGTGGCAATATAATTTCTCATCTCTTGCCCATCTGAAAGTGAGTTTTAAGAAAAGCATAATAAAGTAGTTTAACAGACTCAAGTTCATGGTTAAAACTTCAGCAATAAAGGAGCCAGGGCAACATGAAAATAAAAATATCTAAGTGTCTCCCAGACAACCCATTTAATCTTATCTAAAAAATTTCTCTATACCCTTGATAACTTTAGAAATATTTAGTACTCCTTCTGAAAACATTTGAAAAATGTTACTCTGACTTCCCTAGCAAACTCTATAATTTGTTTTCCCAGTTGTCTTTCTGTAGCATTAGCATCACCAGGATAAACTGCTTGGTGCAGGATGAATCACTTTCTTCTTCTTTAAATCCCACTGATGAGTATTACTGTTCGTGTAGATTAGATAGACTCTTGCCTCTGGTATTCCTGAGAATGAATCTTCAAGCCACGAATTTTAGAAAGAAATATATCTCTCTCAGAATGGCTACAGTTGGGCATATATTGTTTTCTGGCCTTTCATTCACAGTCATATGCAGCTACATCTAACTTAAAAAATAATGGCATTTAGTCTGAGTCTAAAATATGCTAGTGTGCTACTGCCATCATCATGTCAGCTGTTTTGTAAACACAGAAAAGGAATTTCTCAGGTTGTAGCTTCTGCAGTTCCCATAACTGGAGCTTTTATCCTGATGTGAAGTATCACTAATAACCTATTATCTTTGCTTCTTTAGATCATTAATTAAAAAAAATCTGCCCAGTGTTGGTTTTGTACATGACAAAGCTGGAATAGAGTTAATTTTCTTCTTAGTAGCTGATACAGTGCTGTGTTTTGGATTCCATATGAGAATAAATGTTGAAAACACACTCGTGTTTTAGTTGTTGCTAAGTGATTCTTAGTCTAAATTCAGGACTTTTCATTTTCCCAGGCTCTGCCAGTGAGCAGATGCACGAGAATCTGAGGGGGAAGCAGAGAACAGCTGACCTGAGCTGACCAAAGGGATGTTCCACACCATGGAGCATCATGTCCAGTACAGAAACTGGGGGGAGATGGTCAGGGGTTGCTTGGGGACAGGCTGGGCATCAGTACATGGGGAGCAATTGTATTGGGCAAAACTTGTCTTGGGTTTCCTTTCTCTCTCTTCTTCTTTTTTTACACTTTTTTTTTTTCTTTTAATATTACCATGCAAGCAGCTGCGTGGTCCTTAGTTGCTGGCTGTAGTTAAACCAGGTCATCCTCATTCTCCTGCTGTATAACCAGGGTTTCAAAACTGTCTTTGAAGATGATCTGGTTACAGTTTAACGTGTGTATGTATGATAATAATATACCAAGTAGTATATTGAAGATGAAATGAATTGCATTTCATCTATAGTATAGAACCTTATTCATCTGACTGCTGTGTGCAGACAAAAAAAAATCCCACTACAGTGACTAAATAGCACTTTGAGACCTCCTGCCCTGACAATTGTGTTTTATCACTTCAGTACTTTTATTGATTTCTTACTCATTTGAGCTGGGAATTCCATATTTCTATGGAGATTCATTTTACAGTCATAAAACCTTTGCTTTAATGTGCCTTTTTCCTTGCTATTTTCACATTAATATGATATTTTGGAAGGGAAATGTTGACAGAGCTGACTACTGAATTAAAAAATTCTTCATGTAAAGACAACTTCAAAAAATTGTTCAATTTCTAAGCTGTAAATTCTTATTTCTTTTTATTAACCTTCAAGTCAGACATAGAATTTTCTACAGCAGGAAGCTAAAGTGATCCCCTAAAGTTTAGGCTGTTTCTGTTTATGTTAAAATCTTTCTAATGTCTACTGTATGGCCCAGGAGTTATTTTAATCCTAGATATGACAGGTAAATTTCTATTTAGAGAGAGGTAAAACAGATTGGGTATATCAGGTGGATGAGTCAAGGATTCCAAGCCTCTCATGCAATCCTTAGCAACATTATTAATCCTAAGCAACTGACTGCAAATCTTCAATCAAAGCTGAATTTTTGCAGATGGTTAAAGAGAGTGTTTTCCTTCATGGAGGGGGGCAATGGGTGCTGCTGCAATGCTGACAATCTTCCCTGTCACTTTGGGTAACATGAACATTTCCAGTTGCCACCAGTAACAAAAACAAGCAAACAACCCCACAAGCCAAAACTGTCATCCAATTCCTGTTCCTGCTATTCTAACTACAGAAGTTTCAACAGACTTCTTCTTTGCTCAAATTATCATCAAAAGAATATTCTTGTATAGCAGTAGAAGACAAAAATAAAATCAGCATAGTTCATACAAATTCATGTTTCTTACATTACATCAAATTGAAGAACTGTCTGCTTTTGATTGCTGTGTTTTGCTATCAGTTGTATATTTGCTTTGGAACATAAGCTCTACAATGCCTTTGATGTGAAATGTCTGGCAGGTGTATCCATGTGTTCTGCACAAACAGCAAGCAAGATAGGAACCTTGTGTGACAAAAAAAGCAGGCAAGTATTTGGGTAATGATGAGACAGTATTTGAATTCCCACAGTGCCTTTGAAGAGGCTGGTGCCCAGTGGCTCACAAGATTTAGTCTGAAATGCAGGGCAGCTCTTCCATGGGGTCTGGGAAGGCTGGTGACACCATTTTCTACTTCCTTGTCCTCTGCATTCAAGAACCTGGACTGTGTTTGCTCCTTTCTAGGACAGATAAGGAAAGAAATTTGATATTGCACTAATGGGTATTGAGATAACCTATTCCTGCCCCTGTTTGTAAATGTGATATTCTCTCATGCTCTTATGACATATCTGATTGCAAATCACAGAGGAACAGGCCATGTCTCCATAGCTGGATTAGTATTCACTCTCCTTTTGTGCTTTCCCTGACCTAAAAACTTCAAGTTTACTTGGCATTAAGTCGAACTTTAGCTCTGTCTTCACACAAACCCCTGCTTTTAACTTGTGCTAGTTCAGCCATAATAAAGAAGAAAAGCTAAAATTCAGATAAGCAGACACTCATGATTTTCTACGAGGGTAAGATTTTGGTGCTGATAGAGAGCAGCTCATCTCAAGACAGCTTTTGGGGTCACCTATGTGCTCAGAGAAAATGTTAAACCCTGGAGGAAGAACTGGTGAGGTGATTTGGCTCACTGCAGTGTTGAGAATAACCCAACACGTCATCTAATTCTGTTATCAGCTTTGCTCCAAAGTGACATGCAATAAGCACAGTGCCCAGGTGGACTTAGGATCACGAGTGCTACTCCACAGGGGGATTTTCACACTCAAACTTGCTTAACACAAATGGTGTAAGTGTAATGAAAAGCTTCCACATCCTTGCTGGAGCAAAGAGGATAAAGCCATTAGGATAAAAACCACCCCTTCACCATGTAATTTAATGAGAGCTTCCCTTCTCAGATATTTCATCTACACAAAAAAACTCAACCCCAAAATTCAGGCAAATAATAATCAGGTTTTGTTTTTGTTTGGGGGTTTTTTAAATTGAGGAAATCAAGTTGCACATCTTCCATAGACTTTTGCAGCATAGATGAAATAAGACTTTGCATATTCTCTTCCAGCTCATAAAAGTGATAGTAAATGACTGGTTGGTTGGGGTGTAGAGGCCTATTCAAAAAGGAATCCATGGACCATGCCTGGCAGTCAGTGGTTAATCAACCCTTTAGGAAACTTCAAAAGTTAGAAATAACTCCTTAAGATGTACTAAAATAAAAGCTCTCCATGACCTATGAGTCAGGACACAAATGTCCTTTATGCCTTGATATTTCATTTTACAATGCTTTTTATTATGGAACAATGGAACAAGTCATGACCAAAACTTCAGTCATTAACTCCTTTCTGATCTACTACCAATTTGGAAAGTGGTGACCACATGATTCATATATATAATGCCAAAACAGGAGCAGCATGAATGTTAAATTATTTGCCATGTTCACAGACTGTCAGATGGGGCAGATAGCCAGCTTTTCAAAATAATCACAAAGCTATCTGCACAGCTGTATCATATTTTCAGCTTGTATTCCTTCACTACTGCAACCAGCATCCAGTGTTCTCAGCCCAATGCTCTCTTTGATGAACATGGCAAACACTTTCAATTTCATATTTCTTCTTGCTATAAATGAAAGAAAAAAAAGTGTTACTGTCTAGTCTGATCTATAATTTCCTCTGATGCAATATTGCAAAAAATTTCCATTTGCAAAGCAGCAATAAAAGAGGGAGGTGATAAACAACAATAGTACAAGTGTTGTATGGATGACATGAATAGATGGAGGGCCTAAACTTATTGTGAGAAGTGAGAAGAATGCATTGGAGTGACAACACATAATCAAATTCTCTTTTCATTGTTTCCTATCTCATTTCTGCAAAGTGTGTTGAACTCATGATTGTCTATCATTAAAGGACAGAACATTTGCCTTTATTGTACGCAAACTGCTTCAGTTGCTATTTATCAATGTGTTTAATTAATAAATAAATTGCTGCTCTCAATTGTTTTGGAGATGCTACACAGTACCCTAAGATTACAAGGTAAGAAAATGCATTGACAAAAATATTACAACTTAATAAAATGCAATTATGTTACTGATAATCTGGAAAACAAATCTATCACGGTAGCAGTTCTGCCGCCCACGCACCCCAATCAGAAACAAGCCCTGTGTAAAGATCTGTGAGACACCCTGCCTCAGAGAGCTGGCAGTCTCAGGCTGTGGCAGGAATCAAATGGATGTGGGCAAACAGATGGGCAAAGTGGAAGCTAGCAGTGAAATGGTTATGATTAGTATAATAGTTTGTGAATATTTGATCGTGAGCCTGCTGTGGGGGCAAAGAAAAAAGCCTTTATTTTATTCTTCCATAAAGGGATGGATGTTAATAAGATAATTAGGGTAATGATGTAATTAAAAGCAAAGCTGGAGTCCCAAAAGATATAGTTTATAATATGAGTGAGGAATATTACCCCATATGACGTTTTTAATATTCAGTAGAGTCTGGCTTTCAGAAACATCACAAATGCTTTAAGGCAGTTTCAAAAATGCTATCTTCTAGAGGGAGAATTGAGCTGTTCCTTATTCTTTAAATAAATATTGTGGGGAAGTGCAGTGGGTAGAGAGAACAAGTAAGCCAGTTTGCAAGGACAAGCACAACTACCACCTAAATGTTCCTAAAAGGGCACTTGGCAAACTCTAGAGGTCAGGGAGTCAGTAAGGGAGTGGATTCAAGCTGGAGAATTCTCCCTTCCAGAGCATTTTGGCTGCATTGATGGAAGCATACTGCAATTGATACGATGGGATAGCAGTGCTCACCCTTTCCACTCAGCAGCCCAGCACAGCATTACAGGCTTTCCTGGAGGAAAAATACACCTCAGTTCTCCCAGCTTCAGCAGAAGGGAGAGTTGTGTTAAAATAAATCAGTCAAGCACTTAATAAGAATGACCTGTGAACTCCCTTCCCGTCAGAAATGGCCTTATTGTCAGAAAGCTGTTGTAAGTGAGAATATTTGCTCCTTGAGATTTATTTTTTCATGATTGCCTAAACTAACTACCCTTTCTATTCCTCAGGGTGATGTGAAGTCTGTGCTGATGCATTATAAAATGGCTTTGTTTGCCAGAACCCTCTGACCACTGAGGGTTTCTGAACATTCACATTGATTGGAATTCATTGGCCTCTACAGTGTCCTCACCATCAATATGTTATATCCCTAATACAGCAGGGAGAAAAAAAAACAAACAAAAAACAAACAACACACACAATAAATAAAAGTATCCTTACTTGAAAGCATAATTCATCAAATTGCTGCAATATTAAGATAACTTTGAGGTATCTCTCCTTCCTGTAAACCTCTGTCTTAATAAACTAGATTACACAGGCACAGATTCTCAGTCCGTGGGTTTTAACTCAGCTTCCCCTCTATGGACAGTTTAAGTCAACAGAAAGACTGTCACCTACTCAGAGGGCTTTGGATCAGCTTTGGGAGCTCAAAGTTTTCCTGAAACCTGACAATTTAAACATAACTACACCTATTCAGAGATAAGATTAAAACTACTTGAAAAATGGTACTTTTTCCTGTCATACTTCACAGGAGAAAAAAAAAAAAACAAAACAACAATTTTTTTGCTATAATCAAGAAAACTTTGACTCACAGCTCTTCCTTCAAATAAATGGACCTGAGGAAAAAAAATTTAAAAGCTTAGAAAAAGCATGAAATGTTTTTTGTCTATTTCTTTAGTTGATTATGTATTTATTTTCTTAAAAGAAAAAAAATATGAAGACATATTATTTAGGTTTCTCTAAGACTAAACTGAACAAAACAAAAATTTTAAGCCAAATTCCCCAAACAAAAACCTCCATACTCCCAACCTTGCCATTACAATTTTCTAAATGATATTTTTTTCTGCTCTTGGAATCAGGAAAGCCAGAGAGGTGGCATGAGACCTTTGCAGTGCACATTTTGGTTTAAATTTCTGCTTTTTAATCCAGTTTCCAAAAATAAGCACACTCCTCCATGAGGAGGGCGAGGTTCAAACCTCTTTTTTCCTGGTTCAAGGCAAGGGTCAGAGGCAGGACTCCCCCTTTTCCCAAGGCTGCTGCAACCATCACGATCTACAGTAGCCTTTGCATGCATTTTTTCTCTAATGCTCATACAGTGGGTCTTTCATTTTGCATAAAATAGCCTTCAATATTTATTGAGACAGCAAGAGAGCGTGAAAATGACTGTATAAGACAGACCCATCCCAGGGGAGGTGAGACACTTGGGTTCCCTTCCCAGGCCAATGAATTTTTAATTGTATTCTAAAAAGTGGAACAGCCATAAGAGGAGAGACAAAGCCTGACTCAACTTCCTGGACACCAGATGAGCTTTGTTCAAAGCTCAGATGTTAATCAAATATGAGGAGTAGGTGAACCCCTTTTTCTGGGTGTGCTTGGCTGCCCTGAAACCTGGGCTGTAGGATTGTATGAGGTATGATTATAATATACATCCTTCTGGTCTACAAAGGAAGGTAATTTGGGCATTTGACTGCTTTAATTGATTGCTTTCAATATAGGTAAATACAAAATAAATAACTTTTCAAATGTCCAAATTTCAGAAAGTTATATTTTGGTTCTTAACAAATTAAAGCCAAGATGAAGAGTCAGCCATGTTCACAGCTCATAGAGAAACATTTTATTTTACCCTTTCTCAAAACTCTTACTGGTTTTTCTTTTAGTCCTTTTTTTTTCCTTCAAAGAAAACATTCTTCATAATAAGCAAATACAGAATTTTGTTCAAAACAAACACACAGCTTTTGCTCCATGTACCCATTTATCCTGGAAAATCTTTGTCTATGAATAAACATTACATTAGGAAGGGTTTTGATCCTAATTTTCCTAATTCCTACGGTTACGCACATTTATACTATGATGGGATATGAAATGAATTAAATTCAGCATGTGTAACACTAGTGAAAGGCAATGAACTTTACATCAGGAAGGAACTGGATTCATGCTATATATAAGAGGAATCAAACAGCCTTCAAGTCTGAGTTTCATGAGACACAAGAGGTATGCACCTTTTTCATTATAATTGAATGTAAGTGCTTGTATGGTTTTTAACAACCAGTGATTGCTCTTGTGGTTTTATGGCCTGGTCATATGCCCACTGAAATCAACAGAATGAACTGTGAAAGGCTTCTGAGCTCGCTTAAAAGTGCAGCTCAGTGACACAGAACAACCCAGCTGCCTTATCAACAGAAAGGATTGGAACAAAATGACAAAAAAATAAATTAAAGAAAAATTACTAAAGCAAAGGTGATTACTTACAGAGTTTAAAATTTTTAGATCTACATGGTTTATACTTTCCCATGGTCCTTTTCCCATCAATAATCCAACCATTCATCTTCTGTGAAATCTAAACCTTCTGTGCTTCATGTTTTATTCATCCTAAGGTGCTTAATTTATACCAAAGGACAGCAGAGAGGCTAAGAGTAGCCTGTGTAAGGGGAGATGCCTTTAAGGCTATTATTCATGCCCTTTGATCTCAAGTTTTCATTCAGGAAACTTTGGTTCTGTGGGTAATTAGAGGCTGCCCCTAACTTTTACTCTATAAATTACAATAAATCTGAACAAAACCAAGGATGTCAGAGACTGTAGCCATGTTTTGAAATCTACAATACTCAGAACAATTGTTCTTAAACCCCAAAGTTAATTCTGAATCAAGGCTAGTTATTTTCTTTTAAATCTGTATTTCATAATGTAATTGATAAGTATTACCAAATCCAAAAGTATTTATGACTGTTTATTTTATACACCACTTAGGTTGACACCTAACAAACTACAGTATGATGGATGAAGACTGACACAAAACTTAAACTTTCCCATGGAAATATATGTTGTGAACTGTACACAATCAATTATTTCAGACAAAGCCCATGCTGTTTCCTCTTCTAGGACACTACTACATATTTAGGTTTTCAGCTTGAAAGCCCATTTTGGCACCACTAATGAAATAAATTATGTTTCTTGTCAGATCTCCCACTGGGTGGCGTGTGGTACCTCATGTATGTTCATTTGTCACCCTCAAATAGAATAATACTTCCTGCAGGTTCCCAGAGCAGATAACTGCCCAAGTGGAAGTTAATTAAGTCATTGGTTCACTTTGCTCCAAAGGAGGTTAAACCACCAATGCTAAATGAGAAACTTATAGTATCACACTGGAAAAGCATCCAATTAAATCACCAGAAGAATTCACAGGTATATAGAGATGTTCTTTCAGATTAGAGGGAAGAGAGGACTAATAGATAATAAGAAATTCATGAGAGAAAAAAACCCAGAAATTAATCTTAAAGTCAGCAGAAACTGTCTTCCCTGAAAAGTCTAGATGGAAAAAATCTAGATGGAAAAATTGCACTTTCTCCTATTTCAAATTTGCAACTTGACATGACATTTCATTGTGTCATGTTTCCACTAGTGATTTTTCGCTTATCTTCAGTAGATAATAGAATCACTTTTTCTAAGGGCAAACTCATCCAAACCCAAGGAGTTGGTTTATTTCCTTAAATATAACCCAAGGGAACTATTTACAATTTATTAAATACTTATGATTTGCTGTTAACAAATTGATGGAATAAATCCAATTTTTTTTCTCTTGGAAGAGGAGAATCATCTGTTGCTTCAACAGTTAAGGAAAAAAGGCTTTGTTTCAACACAGGAGCATAAAATAGTAGCCACGTAGCCCAGGGTGATTTTTTAGACAGAACACAAAGTTCACCAATACTTTTGTCTCTCTAATAACTATGAGCACAAGGCTTCTACCCATTAACAATTTGTTTAGCTCCCATTACAACAACAAAACCTGGCAGGCAACAAAATTTGACATTTTGCTTTATACTTTACTATAATCTTTTTTCCACTTGACAGGAAGACTAATTGAACACCAATGAAAGGCTAAGAACAATTGAAATTAAAATCTCTCTGCTTCTGGGTTCCCAGTTCAAAATCATATTCTGTTTCCAAATGAAAACTCTGCTTTGGGCTAGAAATGGCCTTCAGTGTCCCACGTGCTGATTGGAATAGTTTTGGGGGTGTTTATGAAGCCTTCAAGGGCATATTGCAAAAATCTTAATAGAGTACTTAGTTACCTTTACACATGATGGAAGTAATGTGAGGAACTACCCATGCTATAGAGTAAGGAGAATTTGTCCTAAGGATAACTGGATTGAAAAAACTCGTACATGCAAAAAAGTGAAGAAAAAGAAAAGCAAAATATCTGTGTAATTTAGCATATGGGCATAGAAGAAAAGTGGACCAATTTTGCTGTCTTTCCTGTCCCACTCACAAGGAGTGAGCAAGGCTGAATATAGGATTTTCCATTTTCCATTTCTGTGAGAGGACTACATACAACCAAAGTTATTGATTTTGTATCACACCAACTTAATGAGAAGTTGCCCTGCAACATAAGAATAAACCTCATTTTACCCTGATCTGCATTTTATCAGGGTGAAACATCTGGTAAATAGTCGTACATAACACAATGGATCTCATTTGTGGTCTACTACACATGAGAGCTTGTCCTGTGGAAGGATGGGACACAGGCCCTTTCCATGCCAGATTATGCCCTCACAGACAAAACTACTCCCCTGAGTGGAGAATGCTCATTCTCTGTGTACAGCCCTTCAGGAACAAACCTGTTCTAGGCCCAGAACTATCTGAAGGTCATAAAGATGAGCATGGTTTAGGACCTGTTAGGCAGTAATGCAGAGGTTATGGACTCCTGGTAATGCTTCCTGCAAATGGTAGGAAGTAATACAATTTAAAATTGTTACTGGGACTCTGAAGTGCCCTATCATCTGCACTGTCTCTATCCATTAAAGGCAACTCAGTTTAGAGACAAAGCTGGTGCATTCTGGAGACACTGACCAACTTACTTATTCTGTCTGGCATTGAAGAAACAAAGGTATTATTACAAGTCCAGATTTTAACTGAGTTTGCTTTCTCTAAACATAATGGCAAATATGCAGCATGCAAATTGCAAATTATTTGCAACAGCTGCTGTTGGCTAAATTCTCCTCTCCTTGCTGGGTTTTGTTCTCATTCACCTGAAATACACAAGTGTAGGTGGCTGGTGCATATGGAGGCTTTGCCCCAGAATGGATGGGAGTACAAGGTGAGCAAATACCCCTATTGCCAGGACATGGATTTTATTTCTAGATTCAGCCCTGATGTCTCTACAATCAGTCAGTAGAATGTGCACAGGACTTCTTGCTTGTCTTGTTCAAATAGCCTGGAAACTTTTCCAGATATTGATTGTATCCAAGTACAGTGCCTAAGTCAATGAAACTGGTCAAAGCTGGAGCCTTCCTCCAAGAAAAGTGATCACAATTCAATGTAACTTCTCAAAATTACTACAGTAAACACATTACTACATCTCTAAAAATGAAGTACACATTTATGGTGAATGCCTCCAGATAGTTTCAAAACTTTTCCAAGAAGGATTGCATAGAGTTTGTTATTACCTAATGGAAGGGCATTTATAGACATGCGGTTACAATGAAATTAAATTAATTCCAAACAAATAAGGAGGGGATGTATATTTCCAAGGACACCACATCCTTAACAAAGACCTCTACTTTTATCCTCAGCACTAGGAGTTGAGGGCTGCCCATAAGCTTTGATCAACATTAATTAACTCTGGATTGGATCTGTGTCTGTGAATTGTTTATAGTATCTTGGCTGAAAGCGAGATGCTAAACAATACATTTANAAACCCTAAAACAGAGTTTGACTTGCTGGATTAATTTGATCACCTAGCTTGAAAGAAAAATAGCCTTAAATATGTTGCTGTTCATCTTATTTTTAAAAAAGGAAATCCTTTCTATTTAGGATTTGTAACAATGTTTCCCATGTGCAGTGTTTCTGTTGGAAAACTTGATGAGAAGCCCTTGGTATTGCTCTGTGGCTGGGCTATGCCCTGCAGCTGTGCCTGGAGCAGAGTGTCAAACATTGAGGCTCCAGTTGTTTTGAGAAGCCAGCTGGGTGTCAGTGGGTGGTTTCCCAGCTGGCATCTTCTCGAGACTTTTGCCCAGGAGTCCCTCTGGCTGGTCGGGCAGCTTAAGAGTTGAACGTGTGGCTGGGATAACATCATCTCACTGCTGTGCTCAGCTGACCTTCACAGTGTTTTTGTTTTGACTCATATTTGCTTGTAAGGAATTTGCTTTTTCTGTCATTATATAAATATACAGACAGATGCAGGCCAAATCCTGAATCTGTATCTTTTCAGGCTCCAAGCCCAGCCACAAATCCGAGCCCTGGCTGGGCTCTGCACTGAACAGCATTAGGCAAACAGTGGCTGCGTGGCTTTATATGTACTCAGCCCTAACACCTCTGCAAGGCAACCTGCAGGAGCAAAGGTACCTGCACTGATCCTTCTGCAGAAACATCCATGGGGCTCACTGTCAGCTGGCAAGAAAGAATTAGGCCAGCCAGATCCCCTCCTCTCAACATCCAGTGTGACCAAGCACTCTCAGTGAGATGGGAGGAATCACCTATACCACAGTAACTCCCATAGCTGTGTTTATACAGTGACAGCAGGAGGGATAGATCCCTTCTTGTGGGGAATTCACAGCTCCGTTCATTAATAGACAAGGCACAGCAGAGGCTTGTAGGAAAGAGACATCTTCAGAGAAACTGAGAGCAGGTACTGAACAAGTGTACCTTTCTGAGAACACCATGGTTGGTTTTGTTCTCTCATTCCCATATATTACTGCAGGCATCAAAGAAGTCATAACTGTTACAGAAGTAAATCCAGAAAATACTGCTTTAGTCAAGGCTTTTTGCACCTCTTAGACAGGGAGCAATTCCAGCAATTCCAGTGACCTATCTTACCTGCCAGAATCAAGTCCTGGGATTAGCTGTGCTCAACGATTTTCAAACTGTGGTTCTCCAAAGTGCTGGTAAATCATCCGTATGTGGTCTCTGGTCTATTAAACAGCATGATCTCATCAGCCTTAAATAGCTGAGCTAAACTCTGTAAGAAACTTTGAGAGCTGACAACAGACTCAGTACCAAACTGTGGGCGTCACTGTCCTCCACAGTACTGTCATTAAAGCAGGTTGTGGGTGGAAGCTTGGAATCACCACTACTGAAGAAAGAAAAGACATTCTACGGCAATATCTACATTAAGCTTTCCCTGGACTGGAGCTCTGGGCTCCAGAGTGTTGAGCCCACTGGCTTGGATGTGCTACGAAGGCAGACAGACATCCTGATGAGCCAGCGGACATGGTGGTCCCAGCTCCTGGCACTCTTGCTTGTCTCAGAAAATGCTTCTGCTCAGCTCCAAAGATATGCTTGACTTCAGACAGGTCTTAGGATGTGGCAGGTTTGACTTTCAGTACTAACAGGCATCATTTTTCCCTCTCTAAGGGCCTCAGCAGTGCTACCTCAGCTGATGGCATGAGGTGGGGCTGGGTATGGGATGCTCTCACCTGACCAGGTCCTTCACTGCTGCTTCCACTTCTGCTTCTTAAAAGCTTTGCCTGGCCCTAGGAGCTCTAGAAGGTTCTAAGAATGTGATCTCCAATGTCTGGTCTGTGGTTTACCAAGAAAGTTTCCTTTGTGACAAAAGGAAAGTTTCCTTTGTGACAAAAGTGCCTATCAGAAGGCACTGAACACAGAATGAATGCAAGTATTTTTTTCGGTAGAAAATGTTTCATTTTTTGTTTGCTGCTGGTGCCTCAGACATGCAGCAATAATTTGAAGCTTAATTTTACCCCCTTCCCCCAATGAAGTCTCTGGTCTAGAGTAAGATATTTCCTCTTCTTTTTTATGTAACATTTGCATGGTTACACTTATTAAAAGAAATCAGATGTCTGAGAAAACAAACAAACCAATACAAATAATTCAAACTATGCAAGGACAGAAGAAAATAACCCACAAGAGATTGAAAGATGATAATTTCAATGTTTTCAACTGAAAAAATAATTTTGGAAGAGGGTTGTCTTTGCATATGGTTGGAAAACTTTCACCCAAAGAGAATTTAGTCAATATGTGCTAGCCTATTTAAACTAAGATGTTACACAGAATCACCTCGATATTGATGATATTTTTAAATTTCAAGGTTTCTCCAGTAACTTTCTGATGAGAGAAGAGGAAAAAAGAAGAAGAAGAAAGTACTGATGAGAAGACCCTTATGATAGGAAAATATGTTTTACAGCATTTGCAACTCCAGAGGTATGGCAGAGACTTCTGAAAGGCTTCTGCTTTTATGCTTGTTTTTTTCCTTTTTCTAATGCACATCAGAAACACACTCAAGCTGTTTCCGGGAATTGGACTTGTCCAGTGTATCTCTCTGATCATCTCCAGCTCATTATAATGTGACCTGTGGGCCTGTGTGGTGCTGTGCCCTGCAGTCCTGCTGCTCCAAACACCCTAACTAGGGACTTGTTGGGACATGCAGACTGGATGGGACCTGCAGCAATTTTCTTTTGTGGGAAACCCAGAGCACAGACAGGGGGACCGGAGGCGCCTACTGTACCACGCCAGGGAGTTGGGCTGCTCCCAAGTCTCTCCATCTGAAATGCAAGCTCCATTTGCCATCCCCCCCCCCCAGCTTTATTTCAATTTGCATACACCTATGCTGGAAGAATAGATGTACTGTGCATAAATGTCCTAACTGGCACACAAACAAAGATGTTTATACATAAGCAAATTCATCCTTTGTTGGCTATTAGAGTCATTAGTCTCTTTCAAACACTTGAGTCATTCCATTCATGGGGCAGAAAAAGTACCACTGACCTCAGTGACCCATCACAGACAAACCAGTGAGCAGCCAGTGATGGAGAAAGAAAGCAAATTCTCACTTGAAAAAAATAATAATAAAAAAATCCATGAGCTTAAATTTGTTTGCATAAACTGTTTAAAGAATCACAGCTCACAGCTTAGTGAGGAAATTCATTTTTTAGAGAAATTGACAACAAAGAGTGAAGACCGAGGTCTTGGTCTGAAGCTCATTGCAGTCAATGGAAAGAATCACGGGTTAGTGGGTTTGGTGAATGCCTCCCACTTTCAAGTCTGTTTGAAAAACCACAATTTCAAACCCTTTCAACTATGCAAGGAGATGGACCATCATTCCAAAACACTTAGAGATCTTCAATATCTGACAATAACAGACAAGGAAAGTCAGTTTGAAGAGATATGTTGGCACATAAGGGAAAAGGGGGTGTGTGGGTAAATGAAGGAAAAATAAGACATTATTTTCTTCATGTCCCTGCAGAGTGGGATGCAGGACAGAGAACATAAATTTAGGCCTGTGCTGCTGGGAACAGGAGAGGTGTCAGAAATCACACATTTTGCAGTGTGTTCCTCTACAAGAAAGTCCTTTGAGAGAAAAGCCTCTAAGTGTGTGAGCAGAACCCATAAAATTTTACACCCACCCCCCCAAAAAAGGAAGAATCAAGAGTCCAAACCTGCCACAGAAACCTCGACCCTTCGTTTAAATTTGTCTGCAATGCATTTACAAGACATAGGTTTAAAAAGGCTGAGTACTTGCAGTAAAAAAGTTTAATCTATAACTCTTTCATTGTAGCAAGCTGTTCTTGCCAGTGCCAAGATATTATTTTTTATACACAACAGCATGCATATATGGTTTTAAAATTCTGTACAGTAGTTTCATACCAAACTCTTCATTGTTTATATAATTTTTCATGTCAAAATGCATTCTGTGTTCTAGAAAAAAAATTGAATATATCATACTTTAATAATTTTGCATAAATTGTGTTTACTGTGGGTTTAAAAAAAGCCTTTTCCTTCCAACTACTAATCTGATTGAAAACAATTATGCTTCTGGCACAAGACTCTGAGCAATATTCAGCACAAATTACATTTCATTCTATTATTAATAGATGTGATATGTGAGAAATGAAGATGTATGTCTACTTGTTTCTGTTTATAATTATAGCAATGCCATTCCTATTTTCCCTCTTTTATATATGCTTTTTAGGATCTTTGTGTTGGATATGTATGTGTTTGTGATCTCTTATCCAAAGGGCAAAATGACAATGAAAATAAGAGCAGCTATCCTGTTACAAGATTAATTTGGGTATGATAAATGAGTGTTTTTAGAATGAATTGCATAGGTTACCACTTAAACAGGTCTTGGCAGCAAACCAGCCTTTTCCTTCAACAAAAAGGGGGGGAAAAATGTAGAGAATGTATAAATGAGTTGATTGCCCCAGGATGTCTCTCTCAAGAAGGATTAGAGAAACCTACTGGGGCATTTTCTATCCCCACAAAAGCACTATTTGTGCTACGAAAGTTCACCCCGATAATCATGTTACTACAAAAAAAAAGGAAAAAAAAAAAGAAAAAAAAAGGTTTTCTGCTCCTGTATGACCCCTTGTAAGACATTTGAAGTCATAGGTGCCACTAAGTCAGCTGTGTACTGCAGGTCCAGCCTATCCAAAGAGTAGGAGTGTGAACAAGTTCTCTCAAATACTCTTCAGCAAAGGCAAGGAAAGCCAAACAATATATTTTCCTGCTATCATTGAAAAAGTACTGTGAAATCAAACTCCACAGGCCAGGCACAGCTTCATCAGGGCTGTGCAGGTTTTATCTTCCAGGTTTTAACTGTACTGTTTCTTTAGGTTCAGGCTATGGTTGGCCTCACATGTACACTGTAAGAAAGAAACCAGCAGCAGTATTTGAAGGGCAGCTCCCGGTCACGCACATTCTTACTCCTAAAACTGTTTGTTCCAATTGAGACACAGGGATTTCTGAAATGCCCAATCAGTTATGAGTAAGACTCCAGCATGGCTTAAGGCCAGTCATGATATACATTTGATGAGATGGGACATCTGTGTTTCAGTTTGGTCTCTTTATAAGAAATTTATTGGCAGGAATAAGTCTAAACCATTGTCCGGGGATGTGACAAGACAACTGGAAAGTTTTTTGGTGGAACCTTGTAATTTTTCTTCCCTCTTTTTTTTTCCTTGCAAGATTTCTTCCTATAGCTATTTAATGAAGATAGAATGTCTTCCTCACCCTGTTCATAGCATTTTTTCCTCTAATCTTTCTGTACTTAAAACCTTAAAAGCTGCCATAGCTGTTCAGACAAAGAGCTGAGTTCCTTTCTGTGGAAGACATCAGTAGACATTTATGGAAATATTATAAGAAAAATGGAAAGAAAAGTGAACTATCCTCCCAGCAGAGTATAATCAGATTTTCTGAGGGCACAGCTGATAGGGGTCTTCTCCATGTTTTTTTGCTTTTTCCCATTTATTCTTTACTTATTTGGCTCAAAACCCAGAAACACTGGGCTTCAAATTATGCCTCTTTTGGCTGTGAAAAAAGATATCTCATTATAAAAAGGTGTATTAGCTGGTAATTTTGCTGCAGTCTCCTAAGCCCTAGGTTATGGAAAATTCAACTTTTTCTATATCCTTTTGGGTTAAAAAACTTGATCTGGCTGTGGCAAGAAAAAGCCAAACAGTGGAACAATATATAGCAAAAAGTAGAGACAAAGAGAATTGTCGAGAACATGATAAGCAAAACCAGAGATGAGAGAAAGACTGGTGATGGGCATATGCTTAGAATAGAATGAAAAGATTTTTTCAGAGGTGAGAGGACTTGAAATGGGATCTAAACAACCTGAACACTAACACTGTCTCTTAACCACTGCTCTGTGCTGTCTCCAGATATTTTGTTCATACCAGAGTTCTCTGTTCATTAAAATTCATACATCTACAAACAAGCAAAACAAAAGCCCCCAAACCAGATAAACAAACCAATCAAATGCTGATGCATAACAGAGGGGAAAATAAAAGGAAAGATTCCCTCCCTGGCCCCAGCTGTTCATATTTATATTCACTTGGCAAACACTTGAAAGAGTTTCTATCTTATGCATTCGTGAATGTCTGAGGGGGAAAAAGTGATCCTGGATAGATTCATACCAAGATATTGTTATATATCATGGCAATCACAACCATCTTGATGATATATTGTATTTCTGTTGTTCTGCATTTCAGCTGCACTATGAGTTTATGGGATGGAAAGGACAAGGATGTGGCTTTCAGAAGCTGTTTATTTCAGGATGACCTGTGTTAAGGATTGACATCAGTGAATGGCATGTGGTTCATATCAGAATGTAGGGAAAGATACAAGTATTTTTTAAATGTGACACTGGTATGCTCACTTCTGAAATAAGTGCTACAGGAACACTTTTGTTAAGTAGGGATGGAAACATGGCCTCATGGACCAGCCTTTGGGTAGCAAAACAGGATGTCAGCTACTTTGTTCCACTTGCCCCTGGCACAGTATTTGCATATGAATGAACTGTCTTGAATTTAAATATAAGCCATCCAAAAGAGCTGGTGCTCAGTCCAAACAAAATAAATAATTTCCCTGAGATCTGAAGAGAAGGTAAATTTATTCATAAAATTATGACCCTGAATTGTGATTCTGCCACTTATATTTGAGTGTTGAAGACAGCAGTCAAATTTCCCACTGTGACACAAACCACTATTGACAACAGAGAAATGTGTCTATGTGCAAAGCTCTCTGGCATGTATGCTGTCATAAAATTTATGACTGACTTTAAGACAAAGAACATTCTGATTATAGGCACTCCTTGGAAAGGGTGAGTGAAAAAAAAATTAATTCTATTTGTATTTTGCATTTCAGTTAACAAGACAGCCTCATCTAAAACCCAGTTAAGCAAAATATTATATTCCAATTGTTTTCACTGAATCCTGGGACCCAGGGTCCTTAGAGACTCAGATGTTACACACACCAAGGAATATAGAATTCCTACCCCCGATAATTTGCAATATAAACCTCTGAACCATTAGTGCATAACTGAGACTTTTTTTTAGACCTACAGATATCAAAGCAAGTAGTTGATTGTGCCTGAAAGCTGAAGACAGTAGCAGCATTTGCTATAAGAAAAGACAAGAACTCCACCATTCACCATTGAGGTTTTATGGAAGTAAACAAAATGATCATTAAGTCTTGTCAAGTAAGATCCTTTTCCACATATAAATTTCAAACTTCCAGCCAGATGCAGGTGCTGGTGTTGTCACCATAAAAATAAACCCCAAATACTGCTTTGAATATGCCAAGTTCCCTGATTTCATTTGCTTAGAAACATAGGATGATTTGGGTTGGAATGCATCTTTAAAGATGATTTAGTCCAACCCCCAAAGGGTGTTGTCCCTAGTCACCCTTACCAGGAGAGGGAGTTTTATATTAGACATATCCCCAGGGACATATTGGGCAATTATGCAGGGACATGAAGAGTATGTCACACTGCTTAATGTGTTATCACTCCAATTTCATACAGTTTTGGAGGAGATAGGAAGACAGGTCAGGTACAAAGGGTATGAATGTCTGGACACACAATGTCTTTCCAGTGTCAGTGTTTGATAGGGTTTTGGTTGGTCTGCACTGCTGGTTACACGTTGCTCTGTTCAAAGAATCAAGAACTATGAAATAAAAAATATTCAAGAAGTCCTGTTAAAAACACAGCAAATACATTGCTGGTTTTGCTTTTGGTTGTTTACACCTCATGCTGCAGATGGTGTGTATCATATAGATAATAAACACTTGCAAAGAAATGCCACATACACTGTTGATCATTCGAAGCAATTTGCTTGTTTTGGTTTGTTTTTATCTTTTTTTTTTTTAGAATTATTTTTCCTGTTTTAATTCTACTTCTTACAGCAGATACCAAGTCACCTCAGTCACTATAAAACAAGTAGTTCTGATTTTTCTTCATTGTTAGTTGGATATTTGTGGGTTTGTAGTCCAGGTTGTTAAACTTCATTCAAAAGAGACCCAAGGTAAACATCCAAAGGCTCTTTTTACATTCACCCATTTTTAACATTTTGTCCTCTCTCAGTAAAAGTCTTTATTCTAGGCCTGCAGGGACTGGAAGATGTGGTCACCTCTATGTGCTTCAAATGACACAAGAGGGTTATATGAACGCCAAATTAATGAGAAAGAGGGAATCCTGAGCTCTTTAAAGCATTTGAACTTGCCCACAGACCACAGTAAACTGTGCTGCTGTATCCAAAGACCAGTGGTTGCAAAGGGCACGCAGTGCTCAGCACAGGCACAGGATGTGACACCTGCTTTGGGACTTTGGGAACTCCAACCATCCAACCATTACTCATGTCTTTAGTAACTTAAATCTGAATTATTGCTCAGCTCTTCATCTCTGACTATGCCTATGAAGCACTCTGAAACTGCTTCTAATGCAGTGTTACAAGAAATATTTAATACAGAAACAACTTTGATACTCACTAATTACAAATTGAAGCATTCCAGGCTATTTTTTTATATTTTTGACCTTAGATAATACCAGCTGTTGGAGAAGCCTGGCCATTTGTGCAGCACTGTCCTGCAAGAAACAGAAGGAGGTATTGAGGTTCCAAAGAAATTAACATTCTTTCTTAGGTAGTGTGAGTCAATATTTCTGTTACTGAAGCTCAAAAAGTCATAATATACAAAGACTTTCATTAACAGATTTCACAAATTAAAAAGAAAAAGACCGACCTCTGGAAATGGGGAGTTTTTATGAATAGAGTATCTATGATAATGTTCAGACATTTGAAAATAGAGATAATGTCTACTGAACTTTGGAATAATGTGACTTTGAAGTTATCTCTTTATTAAAGGACATTTACTTTCACTTGGACTCTCATTGGACTTGGGCAGCAAGAGCCTAATCCTCTGTCTATCTGAAATTCTCTCTCATCAAAATGTTCCCAGTACTTAAATTAAGTCCAGTTTTTACAGCCCCTTTCACTAACCTTGGGCAAGGTACGAATTCATACAATGATCAAATGGAAGGAACTTGAAGTTAGATAGCAGGAAGTCCAAAAATCTCCATTTCAGCTACATCCTATTATATCTGTATCCACTGCCAGAGCTGAACATACAGACTCCAAATCTTTGGAAAAAAAATTTGCCACCATATTATTGATGCTAAAAATGCCAGGGCAACCATTTTACTCAGCTTGTTGCCACCACCTGGAAGTAAGCAAACTTTCTAACTCTGTTTTTGGCTTAGATAACTAGATAAATTGGAGCAGAGTTTGGGTGGATTGTGCAGCCATTCAAAGCCAGAGACCTGAATTCTTCACAGAACACGAAGGCAACACCCACCATGTTTAATTAACAGGAAACCCACACTTTTTAAAACTCAATAAAAAGATGCAGATTTGTAAAGATATGTAACTTGATTTTCTTTAATTTGCATTTATTAGACATGGATGGAATTCTGTTGACCTGGAGAGTGACTTATGTGTTTTAAGGGATGTTGAGGATACAGCTCCTGTAGTTGCCACTATTGGTTTTGTATAAACTGCTCTCATATCTATTGCATTTCTGAATCTGTTTCCCAGCCTACCAGAACACACATCAGTTTTAGTGTCTGTATATTGAGAAAACATGTAGATACAGAAGGAGAAAAGCTATCAAAAAGGCTGTTAAGAAAGAATAAAAATTACCAGCAAGGTCTTAGCAGAAGCAAATCTCTTTTGGACCAGACATTGTGCAGTGAGTATTAAGAAACATACAACTGGACCAACAGTTGTTGATTTCTTTTCTAGCATCTGGTTGTCACTTGAACTACAAGGCAACTCCAATTATGTTTTATAGGGAGCAATTTAATTTTTATAGTTTAGGAATCCTTTGGAATTGGTTTGTGAAAAGAAATAAAACTTTAAAATTAA
>WEIU01010868.1:59701-92187 GCA_013389925.1 Aegithalos caudatus | reverse complement strand
TTTTTTTTTTTTTCAACAGAAGGTATGCCATATAATTGCAAACTCTTTTACAAATTGTAAATCCAGTGCTTTCCTCCTATCTTAGTCCCTGATGATTTTTTTTCTTAAGCCTTGCAACAAGCTCAAACAAGATAAACACTTCACAGGATATAGAGAAGTCTTTGAAGGAGTCACCTTATGTTTGGAGGTGTGACACAGGATCACAGAAATATTTCACCATTAACTTTGCAAAGATTAAATCAATAAAGAAGCAATTTCAGTAACACTCCTTCAGGCTACATTTTGCAAGTGTCTTACATAATGATAAAATTAGGCATGCACTTCTTCATTTGGGTTATCTGTAGAAGCCCTAGTTACCTTTCAAGAAGACAAGTTTCAATAAACACTGTGTCAATGCCTGTTTATGGAATTAAAACTTTTTTCCTATGCTTTCTTTAAACACATTAAGTTTCCAGGGCTCTTTAATGTGTTTCTCTCCTTAACAGTGGTGGAGCTACAGGGAATAAAGCCTTCCATAAAGACTCTATTTAGCCTCACAATACAGCAGTGTTCATGCTACAAGTGAAAGTTGTTTATGCTACTACCTTCCATATCTGAGGAACAGAAAAAAACAAAACTAGTGAGGGGCAAATCTCATCCCCTCACATGATGCAGGTCAGTGGAAGGCCAAGTTTGACAACTCAGCTCTGATATAACCTTGAATGGAGTGAGTAGAAGAGTCAATTCCCCTTCTTGCAATTTAAAGTTAGGAATGGGCCAAATCTGCATTCCCCATCACACTGCTCTTCCACAGAGCTTTGTCTTTTCCTGCCAAGTCTCTAAGCAGAAAAGCTCAGTCATAGCTTTTACAGGCACATCGCTAGCACCGTGTAAGTCCTGCCCTGCACAGCGGCTTGGAAAGTGATGACAATGCTGCAAAGATCAGACACTGAATGGGGGCTGTGTGGGGAACTCTGAGGAAGCTGATAGTGTTTAAAGCAGTGACATTCCCCCAAAGATTTAGGTGAAGAAGCTTGGCATGAACTTAAATAGACAGATGCTTTTAATGATTGTGAAGAGTCGGGAAACTTTTTCCTTACAGTACCTTTTTTGTCAGTGAGGGTTAAAGCAAACAGTCATCCATGATCCCACTGTGTAATTGCTTCCATTTTGTTTAGGCAGTTTAACCTCCCTTTAACCCCTCTGACTACTGTTCAAGACGAAACAAAATGACTTTGATGATCTTAGGCCAGCAATAATAATAAACTCCTCTGGTGTTGTAAACCTCTTTGTGTGAAGGACAGAGAGACTGATTGCTTCTCCAAACTGTTTGTGCTCTGTGATTGATAATGACCAGTTGAAATTCCCCTTGCTTCTCCCTGTGTACCTCCATACAAGGGTTATTTAATCCACTGGCACTTGGGAGGAGTTTACCTCAAGGCATGGTGAGGGTTCAAAGGCACAATGAGGAATGGCTTTCCCTAGACAAGTTCTGGGGGCAGAGCCTTCCAAAACCTGCAGTCTCCTCTTGTGTAGCAAGCTGGGAGTTAGATCCTTGACTAGCACAAATAACTTCAGTTGAGATATATTAGTTTTATTGCCAAGGTATATCAGTTTCATTAAAGCTTGTTCTGGAGTACTACTGTTAGCTATTCAAAGAAAAAGCTGTGCCATTCAAATTATCTCATCACGTTTGGCTGCTGACAGATCCGAAGCATCTCCAGAGTACTCAAACTCCATCACCACTCAAACTATCCATACCTGCAATTCCAGTGTGACAGCATGCTCTGCAATTACCACAAAGTGCAGGAGGCTGGGAGAAAGACATGCTGTGGCAAGAAATGTCTTTTAAAAATATGCAGAGTAAACACAATGCTGAGTTAAATTGACCTGATTTGCATTCATAAATAAGGTAAGGTGAATGTAATTATGCTGTGGCCATGGACTAAAGGTCACATGTCATGATTTTTAATTATAAACACGCTAGCAGAAAAACAGCAATGATGCATGGATCTGTAAGGCCGTTCATTTAGTAAAGTTTTAAAATCCTCAAACTCCCACAGATGTGTGGGCATCCCTGGGTAGGGGAGAAAGAAGGAGTGAGAGAGTTCCCTCTCCTTCAAGTCTGTCTTTTGTCAAGTCTGCTGTCTTTGGAAAAATATTATTAGCCATACTGTGTGTTGAAAATGAAGTTTCCAAAGTAAATTACCAGTAAGTTAATATTAGTGCTGCAGACACCCAAATTCTTCTTTGAAACACATCTCAAAACAAGGAAAAGGTAAATTTCTTTTCAAAGACTTCTGCTATTCTGGCTCTGTGGCTGTTGCTGCAGGATTTAACCATTCCTTTCAAGTATGAATGGTCAGAAGTTTTATGATGAAAAGAACATGCAAGAATTTTTAAACATAAAAAAGATATTCAGCCATGTAACTTGCCCTACTATTTAGCTATTAGAGTATCTAGTAGGCAGACATATCAACAAATAAATCAAAATGTTGTGAAGAAATCCTTACTCTCACTGCTGATGTATCCATATTGCCCCTACAATGCTGCTGAGTGTGTTATTCTGGGATCAATCTACACTGGCCTAAATTATGTTAGTTTGTGGGGCTTTAACTACACAGTTGCTCCTGCTGAATTGGTTCAAGCCTAGGTGGACTGCAGTGAACTCCTAAAAATTTTATCAGAGTGAGGAGGCTCATTAAACAAAGCAGGGCTTTCTTTTATTTCATGGTTCTTTCAAGCAAACTAGAAAAGTCCATGCCTGGTTTTAGGCTTAATTTTTCTTACTATTTTGGAGTTACCAGATTTTAGAAAGGAAAAAAAGTGTGAAATTTAAACAGCATATGTTCCTCAGCAACCAGGACTTCACCAGCTCGTATAAAGAACTAGAGCAAAAAATGTAAACTGCCAACATATATGACACAATAAGGAACACATGTGAAGCGTGGAATCCCAGAAAAAGAGGATTTCTAGACTGATATTTTGAGTGTATCTGTCTGTGTAATGTTTAATGCGGCAAAGTATCCCCTAAATTTTTGCTTCTCATGTGTATTCAGCAAGGTGTGAATTTTAATGTCAAATTTATGCCTGGGGAAAATCCTATCATTTACTGAGGACAGAGTAAGGTCCAATATTTCACTGCAAAATGAGATCAATTATTTGCAATAGTGTTCCCACAGCTGTAACATTCTTTACCTGAAGCTCAGACAGGTGCATAATTCTACCCTGTCTTTGAAAACCATCAAAGGTTTTTCTTTTGGCAATTGCTTTAAAACTGTAGTCCTCACTGATCACTACAAAAAGGAGTAAAACCAATAGCACACTAAAAAGGAAGGATCAGAAGAGTATGGTGGTAATTCACAGCAGCAAGGACCACCTCGGAAAGAAGATGCCTCAGCAGACTCTGGATTTCAGTGTTCTTTTGCAATATGAGATGCATTAAACAGGGTCCTCCACAGTCCAGATCTGACTCCTATACTGAAGTGACTTCGGAAAGGTCAGCTTTCAGGTGTGAAGGAGATTTCTGTATTTTGGCCATCTTTGTGGTGATTTCTCTCACTGCTTCACACATGTGTCATAAGCCTCCCTGATAAAGTTTTCATACAGGTGGAAAAGATGTTCTCAAGAAAATTCCATTCCACATCCGAACATCCATTTAAATGCAAGCAGATTTTTTCCCCAAAAAACACCTAACAAATTAAAACATCTGCTTCAAGGGAATCACAAGTTTATTGCTGTCATAACAAGCTGACATTTGACATGCTGTACTTGGCTGAACTAAAGCCACAGTACACCACACTCCAGAGAAGCAGTGCTGGGTTATAGTTTGCTGGAACATCTGCAGAGTAGAAAATGCATGTTAGCTCTCAAGTTCAAAGAGCTCTTGGAAATACATTCTCTAAAAACACAAACTGGAAGATGGCATATGGTTAGCTCCTCTTTTTGTTTTGTTCATACAGTTGTTTGTGAGATATAAATATATTTAATTCTGAAATTTAATAATCTGTCCCTGAACAGAAACACTACCAAGCCAGGCCAAGTAAAAGATCCTTTTCATTATATTGTGCTCCATGGAAAAACAGAAAAAAGTGTGTTTGGGGAAAAGGGGAGAGAGAACCAGATAAGCACTTCCCGAAGTGCTCTTCCAAGTAGGACTTTACTGATGGACCAAGGAAGAATTTAACGTATTGCTCTGTTTATGGCTTACTTGGATGATCTGCTCTGCAGTTTAGTTCCAGTTTCCTGTTTGCAAAACAGAGACCATAGTAACTCTCTGCCAGAAAATGCTCTCTGAATTTGTTATGTGAACCGTCAGATCCTCCTGTAGTACCTCAGGAGAGGAGGTCATGTAGATTTGGAGACAGAGGGAGGCATGGAGGCAAAAACACTGAGAGGGCAACCTACCCTTTTCCCTTCTTTGCACTTAATATTTCTCAGAGCATTACGAGATAGTGAAGGTAGAAGAATAGAAAGATTTAATTGTTACTACTTTCTTCTCACTGTGATATCTCCATCCTTTTTCACAGATCAAGGAGTAATAAGGAAATATTGCTTACCACCTCAGAAGCTAGCAGTCAAGTCATCCTAAATCACCAGACTATTTCTAACAGAATAACCTAAGAGAAGTAATAAATATCAATCACACATCAAAATGTAACTTTTGGGGGATTTTTTTTTGTAAGATTGTTCTAGAAATTGAACATTTTTGAAATGTTTGAAATTTTTCCTTTACAGTGAAAGTACCTATGAAGTTCAACTCTATTGTATATTGGTTTAATGGATTATCTAATCAGAAGCTTACATATTTGATTCAGAGATTAGCTAAGTAGGGTCTCCATGATGTGGGGAGAGAACTATCTCAAGGATTTCTGGAAATCTTAAATTCTAAATTCCTGTCATTTCCATTTGACCAATAATATAAATACACAAAAAAGCTTTAGTAAGGTACTAGTATAACCCTGTAGCAGTTGTATTCTTGGCAAAGTATATGCATGGAGTCAACTGCATCCTGCTCTATGGTCACTCATTTTTGCAAAATATGCAGCACCTATAGGGGAAGTGCAATCCCTTCCAGGATAGCTGAGGGCCTTCTGCTAAGGTTTAACACATGGAATGTTTTGGTTTGCACTAATCAGCTGCATCAGTTGTGTATGTAGTTGACTCCTCTTAAATAAAATGGCAAAAGATGGAGAAACTAAACAAAAAAATCAGGTACAAAAAAGACATTAATTCAGCAGCCTGACTCTGAGTCAGAACTCTCAGTGGCTCTGTCTCCTCTACCCAGCCCTTGCAATACTTGGAGAACTGGCAAGCTCAAGAAGACTAATATGGTAGTGACAGCATGCTGCATGGAAAACAGAGCATAGACCAAAGCAAACAGGTTGACAAAGCAAAAGATTTATGTTCATACTGTGGACACAACATTTTCACAGTACCCATTGTGTCTTTTCTTTGGATCAACTGCAGGCAGCATTGCACTCTGTGTTGTGACTTAGCTGACATGGCAGGAACAGCAACTACTTTAACACTGATGTAAGATAAGGGGAGCAGCTGCTCCCATCTAGACCCAAAGATACATTCCTTTTTTCCTTCCTTTCAAAAATCACTCTCTACCTCTGTTCTGTCAACACTCCCCTACTAAGGGTCAGGGAAGAATTTATTCCACCTCTTTTATCACATACATTCATATGTAGCACTTCATTTACTGAGGTATTTTTTGCAGGAGATGATAACTCTTAACTCCTAAAGGTTTGGAAGACTGGGTCTTCTGATCATAGGCTCTGGTTCCTAAAGGTCAGATGCTGCTTGCTTAGTTATGTCAATTTTATTACAGTCACCTCACTTTCCATGTACAATAGGCATCTGATGATTGATGTTTTGTAATGGGACATTCCTACTGAACTCTTTAAGAAATTCTTTCCCTCCATTCAAGAGTTCAAAGGAAAGAGAAAAATTGAAACAGCAATTGCATAAGATTTATGTACTGTACAGTGAGAAACCAAATACTCTCCTGTTGAACATGGTTATCTAGCAGCAATTGGGAACAGCATGTGGAAACCCACTCAGGTATTCTTGGCTTGAAACTGCAGTCCACTCATGAAAAATAGGAAGATAAGGAAAATCAAAAAACAGAGTATAGAACCTTCTAGTTCAAAAGTATAAACCAATTATGCTATTTGAAGCAATACCATAACAAGATATATTTATGTCTACAGTGAAGTTCATTCTTTTAGCATCTCAAATATGAAGTTCGTGACAAAGAATTTCTATTTTCTACCCATTGAAACTGCTATTTCTTTCCATCTGGTTATGGCTGCTAAGAACTGCATTCACAAAGCCAGCCTTTCTACACCATTTCTGGAAATGTATAATTCATTTATAAATTCAGTAGAATAGGCATCATTATAATCTCATCTGACCACTTGCATTTTTTGCTATAAAAATCAAATTGATCAAAAGATCAGAACTAATTGAATGTTTTGCCAACATAAGAACAGAAAAAAATGTCCAACTCTGAGCCATTCTTCATGGAAAATTAGTTATTTCTGTTACTATAATTAAGGTGTTGTATTTCCCCTTTATAAATGAAGAGCTAATTGAGAGTGTGTGATCTTCAGACCACCAATGTCTCAGTGCAGTGATAAGGGGAATCTTTGAAGTTTTTAAAAGAGGCTCACAAATGAAGTTTGATCAAGTGTATTCTTTATTTAGGTGCACATAAAATTAGGTATTTTTGGTACACATGGTAAGAATTTTCTCAGTACCATTCCACCTGCCTTCATGAAATGGTGCTTTATTTTTCAGCACAACTCACTGTGATACCTGCAATGTTTAAAATTACTGTTTTTGAACTGTACATACAGAGACCATGATTTATATGCTCTCATTCCAGGTATTCCATAAACACTTTAGCAATGTGAATTTCATTTCCAGGACAAGTGCTGCCACTTAGTTGCAAGCATACTATTTCATTCCCAGGCATTTTAAAACAGCTAGTAAAAAGTTGAATGAGAAACTGCTTAAAAACCACTTATTTAAAGAGGAAAAGCATTTATGCACTGGGATCATCTGAGAATGCAAAAAGTTTAGATGATTCTAACTTTTTGAAACTTAATCACATACCTCCAAATTAAATCTCCTTAAAAAGCAAGAGGACAACAAAGGGTGATAGGGTGTGGTTGCAGCAAAAAGTAAACCATAAAAGTGTATTTGAAAAATATGATCAAAATTATCTATTTGTAAAGCAGGTTGCAAAGGTCTGGAATCTCTGCTATAGTTTTTCTAAGCTCTTGACACTTATCATTTGGGGAACATAATCTCTCTCCAAATAGCATCAGACAATATGCAGACACATGCCATAGGTGACTTCTCTCTACTTTCTTCCCAGAAATGTCTGTGCTGTGTTGCATGTTGCTTTGTTAGAGTTTCAAATGCCCACACTGTTCAAAACCTATGGAGGAAGGCAGGGAGGAAAGCATTCACTAAATAAAAACAAAGATATATTAGTAAGTCTGAAAGTCCTGGTTTCCTCAAAGGTCTAATGGCTTAAAAGGCAGACTTCAGGAAACCCTGTTAAAAAAAATAAATTCAGATCTATCTTCTTCTCTTTAGAAATTTGTTCTGGACGATGTCAGCCTGTTGATGGAATAACAACTAAATCCCACATTTAACAGAGCTGTGTATTGTCATAAAACAATATAGTGAACCCATAAATCAAGGGGGTTTTTTTTCTGTGCCTTAAAGACTCTCTTTTGAGAAGAAGCATTATATTCTCAAACTCTGAATATTCACATTTTCAGGGTTTTAAGTAGGATTTTCAGACATAACTTCAGTGTAACCTTTATTTTTAAAGAATGAAAGAGTAAAAATAATGATTTAGAAATGTATTGGGTTTCCACAGCAAGGGTCTGGTAGTGGGAGGAAGGTCCAGGGGTGGCTTCTATGCCTCTATGTCCAATACAACCAATACCAGCAGGTTCAAAATGCACCCATCCCTGCCCAAGGCTGAGCACCAAGAATGAACTTAAACCCAGGTAGAAGTGAATGATGGGGCAAGGCATTTTTCAAGATTTGTTTAACTTTTCATTAGCCTACTCCTATTTTCATTGGTAATAAATACAGCTAATTTTCCCTAAATCAGGTCTGTTCTGGCTGTGACAGTAATCGATGAGTGATTTCTCTCTGCCTTTATCAACTCATGAACCTTTGGTTATGTTTTTCTCTCTCCTGTCCAGCTGACGAGGGGAGTGATACAGAAGCTTTGATGGGCACCTGGCATCCATCCAGGGTCAAAACACCACAAGGAAAGAAGGGGAAGATACAAACCAGCACTGACAGTGTTCTTTCCTACCAGAGTGATTTCTGCCATGTTATGCTGACCTTGGTCACAGCAGAAAATGCCTCAGAATCACAAAAGCTATTAGCAAAGAAAACTTGCCTTTGACTGAATCAACGAATAGCCCCAAGACCGTCTCTCTCCTTTGTGTGTGCATGTGTTGTTGTTGAGTTTCTGAAGCTTGATTATCTTAATAGGACTGAATTTTTCTGTAAGGATTGATGCTGCGTACCAGATTTCCTCTATTCATCATGAAAGCACTGACATACAATTGTCACAAACATAAAAGGACCTACTTAATCCAACGCGAACTGATTTCTCCACTGATTAATTTTGGGTGAGTCTCCTGGTCAGAACAAAAACTCAAGACTCAAGCAGATGCTGGGACTGAGTTTGAATTGAGGCATTGAGTCACTGGATGACCTTGTGGACAGTCTCTTGACCTCTGTGAGCCTCAGCAATCCGACAGCAGCCCTGGGGGAAGGGCGGGACTTCACTGCACGCCAGATGCCATGCCCAGCCTTCCAGGCTGAGCTACAAACCAGCAAAATAAGCATGCTAACACAGAATCATTTCCTTAATGTTTCAACTGACCCCTTTGACTTCTTCCTCAAAGGCTGAGAGTGACCAGGAAGTCAGTGAGAACAAGACTGATTTCACTTGTTCTTGCTGGGTGGGCTCCACTCACCGTTTAGCTGCAGAACATCCGCATGGGATTGCCCAAAATGCCCTTAAAAAAATACATTGCCAGTGTTGGCAAGACAGAAAGTACAGGCAGAAGCACCTGTGTGTAAGCTGAGCACAGCTGTACATGGACTACTAAAGAAGTTTCCATGCTGTACATGCCAGAGTGCTGCCACACTGAGCAAGTCAGGCTGGAAAAAGAAGGGAAAGGCAGCAAAATTCAACAAGGTTCAAATCTGTGGAAGATAAGTAACACTCACTGACATTTTCCAAAGACTTTCTGCACAATCTCCTCTCTGAAAGTGTATGGTATCCCTTGTTCTCCATGAGTACAATTGGCTCTGCACACCTCCACAGACTGTGCAATTTGTGATCTGGCTGCCCCTGAGGAAACAGCTGTCCCACTGTGAGATATTGTCCCCATCACTTTATAGGCAACACTAATATGAGCCAGTGGCTCTGGAACAGAGCACAAAAGTTCTGTGCATCCTCTTCAGAGCAAAATCACTCAGGTCAGTTAAGGAAACCCTGTACTATTCAGCAAAAGCTATCTACTGGATTAAACAGGATTAGACAATTTACACAATTTATTTTCTTATTTCACATCACTAGGTTGAAGAAAATGTAGGCAATGAGGAGCAGACTTTACCATAGAAATGGGACTCCACTTCCCAGCTGACCGTTCTGATTTGTAGATATGGGCACCTAAGTATCATGACCCCCTGTTCTTGCAATGCTGGTCATAATCTCTCGGGATACATGAAAAATCTCTTCACCCAGAGCACATCACAAAAGGCAGTGACTGAAGGCACTGCACTGTGGTGTGGAAACAAGGAATCCTTTCTTTCCTAAGCAATACTGCAATGATTGGTAATTATATCAGAAGGTATGCCAAGACTATTTTAAGTTAATTTAGTCCAGTTAGATGTGATCTAAAGGCATCTAACAAGTCCATGAGTATACTTCACTCAGGGCACACATTCTCTGAACCCCAAACAATCTCAGTTCCCTTGAGCAAAGGCAAGAAAGTTAATGTAAATACTCGACAGATCAACTAATCTCCTTTCATAAAAATTTTAAATGCTTTGAAGTTTTACTGTACAGCCACTTTTAGCATAACAACATATTATTCCCAAGCAAGTTTTGTCTGTGTTTAGAAAACAGGCAGAAGGCAGAAAATAAAACTGAAAACATACTCATCACTTAGACATCTCTGTATAAAGGCAAGTCGATACAGAAAGTCTCACATTCTATTTGCCAGGCATCTAACAGTGCATAATAAAACTGAAACCATATCTGATGCTTTCTCAATAGTAGGAAAATGTCCCTGTGGTTTCACCAGGATCACAACTGAATGCTTGCTTGGATTTTATGTAACTTCTGCTTCTGTCTTCAACTTCTTCAGTTTTATGTATCACAAACTGTAACGACTGAAAAAGCTTGCTTCAAGTGTTCATAAATATTAAAAATATCCTATGCCATTCTACAGAAGTGAAGCTTGTACTCAGTGTGATGCATTTAGCAATGTCCTTGAGTTACCTGTATTTAGGATGTAACCTAAAACCACAGCTTTTGACCACTTTTATAGCTGTGAATGGTCCCTTGGCTCCTTTCACTTGAGCAGGGGTGTTAACCCCAGTGTCCTGGCTTACTTCCAGTTTACGTAATGATATTATGCTGTCTTAAATTCTCCAAGAGGTCCTAAGTGTAGAAGCTATTCTTCACTTTCTCTTCCTTGAGAGACATTGCTAGCAGAAAATATCTACCAATCTGTGTCTGAGAGCTGGCCAAGTCAACCCATTGGAGTAAATGGTCTCTGAAGATTTTATATAAACTTGTGCAGACATGCACACCTATCTGTCTGGGGTTTTGTGCTGATTAGTTGGATATGGATAAATACAGATAAATATATGGATAAATACACATGAACATATTTAGAGTTCTACTGGAATAGTCTTTTTAGCAGAAGGAAATATTTTTCAGCTTTAACTGGTTATACCATTTCTGAAGGAATTATGTAACATACAAAACAGAAAAGAACAAAACCTGAGAGGATTTAATTAAGTGACATAAGATGCCTATGGCAGAAGTGGGAACTTAACCCAGATCTCAAGATTTCAGCTTACAGTATGATGTAATTTCTTTCCCTGAAGTAACACTATGTAATATAGTGCAAAATATATAACAAAGGTATAGATATATGTAATATAATGAAGAGTATGTAATGAAGAATGTATATTATAACAAAGAAATATAATGATCTAATCTCATCTCTGAAAAGAAATCACTTTGGAGGGAAAAGAAAGTAAGTACTGTATCTATTTTGGGGTCTAAGAATAGTGTTGAAGACTTGTCCAACAGTTATAAACTGGATGTCTCAACCTTCACTCTGTTACTCCCCTTCAGTCACCCATTTTCACTTCATTCTATTCCTCTAATTCCAAGGATAAAACTGACATGCCTACATAAGGGAGCTTTTACTACATTTGAGGTTACTACACTCTCTCTGTCAAAACCATGGAAGGGTGTGCTCGACTTGTACCATTGAAACTGATTTCCATGTATTTCATGTCTCAGTATTTGCATCTTGGTGGTGTAATAATATAGCAATATATGCTTGTGGTTTTCATTAGAGAGGGAGCATCACTTATGGTTTGACACATCTCTGCTCACTCTCCATACAATTACTTTGCAAATATGTTGGCAGAGTGCAAGGGAGAAAGGATAGTAGATTTGTTGGCATTTGCTATGACAGAGCAGTTTGAAAAATCTGTGGCCTAATGATTTTTCTGTCACAGACTATGTGCCCCTGTTTTCTCCATCTACAGAACTGCAATAATTTTTTAATGAACTCATAAGAGTATTGTGAGGTAGAACATAACATTGTCGTGGTTTGTAAAGCACTTGGAGATTTTTGGCTAAAAGGTGCTGTAAAAGTGTAAAGAAGTAGTTTGAAATTACAGGAGTCAATTCCTAATGTGCATCTCCGTGTTTATGAGCAGGTTTTTCACCTTGCCCTTGTGGAATTTGAGAAATAAAAAACACACTCAGCCCCAAAGAACTTACATCTTAGCAGAAAGTACAGATGAAAGGCCAGAAGAAATTTAAAATTATCATCCCCATCTTAAAGAGAAAGAACTCAAACATGAACAACATATTTTTTTTCAGGAGGAACAGAAAATGAGTGGCAGATGCAGTGACGTCAAGGCAGATCTCCTAAAGACCATCCCAAGTGCTTCATTTAGATGAAATTCTAGTTACCTCAGTCCCCCTACAATCTTCCCACTGCCCTGCCAGTAAGTCTAATTACTGATTTTTACTGCTGTTGGAAAGGTAAAAACAGTCCTTTAAAAACCTACAGCTAGCTTGGAAACCGAATACAGCAGCATGCTTTGTTTTATCACCTTCTTGTTTAGTTAAGCCTTTTTTTTTCCCTTTTCCTTTTGTTGTCACATGGAGCTCATGAAACTCCTTAGTTTTGATAGTGTTTTTTATTATGAGGGTTTCTTTAGGTAGCTGAAGTGGCTGAGAGCAGGGCTCACCGAGGAAGTGCTCAGCCCTGGCCCACTGGTCGATGTCAAAAGGCCAGCATCTGGTACCATTCTCCTGGAGCTCAATTGCTCCTTTCTTTCAGCTCCTTTCAGACCAAGGTACAACTCGAGAAGTGCACTTGGTGTTATAAAAGCCCTGATAGAATGGCAGCTTTACATGCATAAATCTGTTCTCGCTGCCAACACCACAACTTAGCACAAATAGCAACAGCAGCCACAATACTGGGAGGCCAAAGTTTTGTAAGACTAAATTTGTCACCTCTGCTCTTGCAAGTAGCTGCCTACAGACCTCAATATGACCTTAAATTTGATTCTCCCATTGTACACAAGCTACAAAGAAAATTGAAAAGTGTTGATTTACTGTTCTATAGATTTTCTCCATTTTTCATTTTTTTTTTTTTTTTTTTTTTTTTTTTTTTTTTTTTTTTTTTGTATATTCTTGACAAAATTATATATTTTTGTTTAAATAGTAATGAAAAAATCACAACTGAAACAATGACAAAGCCATGGTTAACTGTCAATAAATCTATGTAAAACTCAACTGTCAGAATTTACTAATCTGAACAAAGGGAGTTTAATTTTGATTTTATTGAAATATAAAATTTCCTCAAATTAAAACCAAATGAATATATCTTTATAGTCAAACTGAGACTCCACCAAGGCAGACAGCATCAAGTGCTAGTTCACAAATGGGGTCAGCACTCTTTCTTCACTGCCTTTTCCAATGTTTATGTTTTTTTCTAATCAGAGGAAAATCAGAGCCATGTGGACACCTAGAGGAAAAACAGCATGTCTCAAAATGTTATTGGCAGGGTGAAATTTGTGATTCTCCCATGGCACTTCATTTTTTGTCAACTTTGTTTCAGTTACATTTTCATGTTAATGTCTTCTATTTTGTAAAGTCGTTTGGGCTAGAAACAAATTTTCTCAGGGTTTTTATAGAATTGTAGAGCAACCATTCCCAGGTGGAACTCTTATAAAGAAAAGCTTTATTTTAATCCACAGGCCTAAATCTAATATATAACGTCTCTATTCTTATAAGGCATAGGTTAACACAGCAGGTGTTTCAAGTTCCTGGGAGATGCATTAAATAGACAAATTTAAACCATGATTAATAACATTTTTTTTAACTTGGAAGGAGAGGAGAATATGAAATTTCAGTCAGGTATATACTATAAACAGCTTTAGGATACAAATAACCTTCATAACACCTGCATGTGGGGAAACAAAGCAATATTTTAGAGTGTGTTTAATAGAACAAGTCAGAAAAAAAACTACTAAACGAAATATTGCAGTGCAAGTGCATAGCAGTCATAATTTTTAAAAGAGGTACCCAAAATAATGAACAAACAGCCAATAACTAGAAAATCACCTGAAGTAGTGAATTCAAAGGGCTTATTAAAAATATCAAATTTACCTTTTAAATTACCTTTTAAAAGACCTGTGTAATTACATGCATCATGATGAAGCATGCAGGACAGGCAAGGCAAACGTGTGCTGTAAATTCTGGACAACCTGTGGCTGTACACATGCAGAAAACACAGCAGGTTCCCAAGCACATGAAAGCATAAACATTCAGGAGAGCAGTCCTGAAGGTGGTTTGCAATACTCCTTTATGGACTTGCCTGCCTTGGAAATTTTGCCTGTCTTACGGTTTGTCAGCAGAGGACCTGAAAACATCAAGGGTTAATGGGACATGGAACATGTTAAACCCAGATGGCACATTGCTCCAAAGAAAGCCACCAGATTGTGGGATATGAATTCTGACTTTGGTGGTACCAAACCTCTTCCTTAAGCACTAAGAAAAAAACACTTTTGTCCTCTTAGAGACTTGTGTTAAACACAGCTATGGCAGGCCTGAGGGTGCACGCCAGAGCTCTGACTCATTAGTTTAAATGAAAAAAATATGATCTGTGAAGAAAGATAAAGGATTTTTGTTACATTTCTTTTAAGTCAGGAGAGCTAAACTCAGGGCAGATTCCAGAGTTTATTCATGTGAAAACCACTGTATAAACAATCTGAAGTTCGCCTGACTGTATTATGTGTGCTTAGACTGAGTACTGGGAGTGGTGTGTTTATCCATTGGGATGGGATGCTGATTTAGATAGTAGCTATAGATTGGACACTGTGTTAATATCTAATCTGGGGGTGTAAATCTTTTGACTGACTCATGGCTAAGTCTGCTGGATAGAGACTGTGTTCTAGGTTCTTGGAAGTCCCTTATAAATGCAATGGGTTATTATTTAACATCTTGGTTTCTGATCCCACTTAGTCTACTCTCAATACTCTCTGTCAGTCAGAGAATTAATCATGGTGAATCATTATTTACAAAGAAACTAATGTGGCTATCCAAGAAGACTTCAGTTACTACAAGCCAAACCCCCAAACAAACTTTGTGAAGTTACAAAAGCAAAAGCAATCTAGTAAAAACTATACCTGTGGATTTCCCAGATGTAAGGGAGGTTCTGAGGAGTGTATGAATATTGGCTTTCCTTCAAGTAATGGAAACATCCAAGGGGGTATTAAAAGGAAGAGTTTGTGGGCACTGGTGTCAGTGAAATTTCTCTGCATTTTGCCTTCTGAAACCAAATGTACTCTTCCCCTATTAAGTCTGAGAGGAGATTTGTAACAGCTTACAAGTATCTATTAGCCAATATGCATTTCTCTTGATCCTCTAAAGTCTGTGATCCAGTAGGATACAAAACTCTGAGTTATACTTATGAACATAAGCTGAATATTCTGCTGGCTTTGAGTGTGGGGGACTATTTTCTGCAGTGATACTTTTTGACATGAATAAGACATGCTGTTTTTTTCATCTGAGTTGCGTTAAATAACTGAACAGTTAGTTGTGGATGTTGGATTCGATATGGGGAAGTAAGCTATGGTTCATAATTTAATACACATAGTGGATTTGAAATGGTCTCTAAAGAAGCTCAGAGGAAAACTCATATACAAATGCTTATTGGTTTGCTTTAGATTTGTGTTTGTACAGAGAAACCAAGAAGCATACATAACAAGAACTTGGTGTTTCTCCAGCTATCTGAATCAGTATTTCATTTTAAATATTTCCATGTGTGTATGAAGCTGAAATATTTTTTATACAAACATCCATGATATAATTCTCTCTTTGAAGTTACTAGGCACAATAAATAAATAAGTAAAAAATAAAACCAGCAGAACAATAACATTGAGAATTTGACTTTAGAATATCTTAGGAAATAGACATATCTTCAGGGTGGTTAGCCGGTGGGAAGGTATGGCAGAGCACATACAGCAATGACATGTAATATGTTTTCATTCCTCACATAATATTTCAAGTCAATAGAAGCCTAATTTGATGACCAGTCTCCAAGAAATATGGTGATATTCACAGCAAGATGACAAAAGTGTCAACCTGATTTACAGAGTGAAGCACACACATTCTTTAAGAACTTTTGGGTAAGGAGACATTCAGGCTGGCTTGAGCTCCTTAATTCTTTTTGAAGCTTCAACATTTACTATATGTAGTACATGGCTACATGCTATGGTATGGCCAGATCTCAGACTAATTATTACTTTTTCTTACCTCAGACAAGTACACGAGACCAGAAGTTCGATCTAAACACCACACAGTCTACATGCTGATCATCCCACCTCCATATAACTCAGTGAAACTAGGTCAGCTTACACAAGCTGGGCACCTTCATTCCTTCTCTGCAAAATGGATCAGGCAGCATATGTATTTCATTTTACATCCCAAGTTGTGGATCTGTCTCTGGGACATCTGACAACACTCTTGATAAGTTAAAGGTTTGGTGAGTCACGGTTAGTTACAGATTGAGTATCCCAAATCCTCCCTACCTAGAAGGAGGATTGAGAAATGCCATGGACACAATGCCCATCTGTAAAGAGTAATAAAGCCTCAGCTGTTTATGTGGAGATGGATGTTCCCACTCCAGTGTTGCTGATGGCTCCATTTTGCAAGATGTCAGCAAAGTACTTGAGCACTTGTGACTTTCATGAACAAAGAACAACAGAATTTCTCATCTGTTAATATGCTTTGTGTTAAAAAGCCAATTTGCCTCAAAGTCATTGCTGCAAAGTTCTTTCACTCTGTAGATGAATCAGGCACATTGAAAAGTGGAACTTCAGTTAGGATTTTTGAAGGATAGAGTTAAGAAGCAAAAGAAAATTGTGGGTTTAAGATTAGAAAAATTTTGTCTATGGTGTTATTCCCATGTGATCAATGGAGATATAGTAGGGGTGAATTTTACTTGGCATGTTTAGCCAACACTTCATCAAAAACTAATTTTCCTACATCTAATCACCCAACCAGCCTCTTTCAGTTTTTATGGTTAAAAAAGGTGGGAGCTGGTGTCACTGACATCATAGATTTTCTTCTGCAGAAAAAGCAGGAAATTTCACCTCACTTCTAACTTGCTGTGCAATAATCACAAAGTGTCACTTTGTTTATTAACTGTATGTTGACGTACAATTGCAGTGTGAGAGTGACCCCCCAGTCCAGCCATAGCAATCACTGGCAGGTCAGATTTGGCTTAAATAATGCCCCTTCCTGTGCTGAAAACAAGTGCAGCCCCATCCAATTGCCAAACTCAACACCCTTCTGCTAAAGGCAAGCTGAATGTTGCACCAGTGTGACAGGAGGTGAGCCAGAGAACTGCCAAGTGATATTATTAATTGTTAAGAGGAATACACCTTAATGAGGTTTTGGTGGTTCCATAGCCTTTGCAAAACCAGCTCTGGAAAATATACATAGTATTTACTTCAGAAGTCAAAAGAGGGATTTGTTTTTATGGTTCTTTGTTACAATTCCCATACTAGGAAAATTTATGAAGAAATAGTGACACAGGGAAAAAAAAGTGTATTTGCTGCTTTGAAGATGCAGAAAGGCACAGCTGCTTATGAAGCACAAGAGAGAACCCTGAGTGTCAACATCTGCGTTGTTGCTGTTCATTCATTGACATGATACAATTCTCTTAGAAACTTGGTAGGCTTCACATTAAAATTAGTTGGATTTTGTCCCTTAATATTCTGTTTGGTATTTTGTTTCAGTTGTTTCACTGGTAGATTCCAAGTGAAGTCAAGATACTACTGATTTTTCTTTCGGAGAGTGTCATGGAATAACTGTTGCTGAAACCTGACATTGTCATTAATTCAATAGGTAAAAATAAAATTAAAACAAAGGACCTACACCTTTTCACACTTACACAAAACATCTCCTCTGAAATTCCATGAAAATATTAAATTTACCATTAAATTGATGCTGACATAGAGAAATAGAAACTAAAATAGAACAAGAGATAATTTCTAAACATGTATCTAGACTGCATGAAATATGCTGTTCCCTGGAACACTGATTCTCAGCTGGCTACTAAGCAAGACAGCATAGCACACCATGACTCTGCACTGTTCCAGGAGGATGTGCTTCCTTTCCAAGGAAAGCATGGCAAGGAAGGAAGTGCACTTGAGTGTCATCTTTATATGACTCTGATGTTTTAGACAGAGACCATATTAACTCTGTTTTTCCAGTTTTTTTTTTTTTTCCTATTTTTCCTTTTTTTTTTTTTTTTCCTAATACCCAGAAAAAATTTCTAATAGACATCTAAGCCACTTTTTAGACTAAAATTCACTTTTAAAAATGGCTTTGTCATGTGGAAGACTCTAACCATATTACTTAGTTGTCTGATTACACTTTAAAAAAAAAGTTATCAGATGGGTTCCAAAGAGTTTAATGTCTGACAATAGAAATGTTTCATATTTCTAAGGACCCAATTTGAAGAATCCTTTGAATTTTATCCTAAGATTTCTATTGAGTCTTTCTCAATAATTCTTTGACAAAAGAAGTGCTAGCAACTGTATCTAAGGGTGTGAAGTAAAAATGTGATTCATTGCTGTATGTGGGGTTGTGGTATTTATACAACCTCAAATATCTGGGTGAACAGAGTCTCAATTTTAGAAGTTTTAATTCTTTGTGTTTGCATTGTGTCTGGTTATTCCATTGTAAAATGTAACCATAAATTGCACATGCCCTGAGAGAAGGGTGTAAAGCTTAATATTTTTAATCTACTTCAATTACTCACCATCTTTTGCTTTCAAATTTATATTGTCACTACAGCTCAATTACTAGGTGATCACCATGATTTACCTTTATGGTTTAGAAAGCTCATTAAAAGTCTTTGTCAGAAAACTAAGATAAGTGATTTTTATAGACTTTCATTTTAGGTTTAGAATTGTTGGCTTTTTCACATTTTAAGTGAAAGATTCCTTCCTTTTTCTTAAGATCAATTTCTATGTCAAAATCTAGTCTTCTACAGCTGGCCACCCATCCTGTAAGTACTTTAAGAAATCAGAACTAATTGCAAGGGAACACTATACAAATATCACAACAAAGATTCTTCATTTATTCACCTGGACTTCCAATATGAAATTCTAAAAATATTGGCCCAAAGCTTTTGACCAAGCTTAGAGGAAAAAATTCTACAAAAAAAATATCTTAAAAATTATCACTGTAAGAGAACTTTATTCCTCCAGGCTTATTAATTTATCCTGACTTTGAGCTCCATACTTCCTCCCACTGGCAGCATGCAAAACCCTTTCAGATGTTGCTCCCTGTCAGGACCTTAGTTCAGGTTTTCAATCTTGTCCCATCAAAGCTTACTTGAACCCTACACCAGAATCCTTTCAGACCATCACGGGTCACTAGCCCTGGATTGATGGCAATTAACACATTCAGTTTCTCACTTGAGCAGTTACACAAATATCTCTATATTCATTAGAGGTAGCTGGTGGTAAATGCCTGAGCAACTTCAAGTCAATGCCATCACCATTTGCTTGCTGCCTTGTGATGTCAGGCTCCAGCCTCTGTAACCTGCTTGGATCATAGTGCAGGGACTTGCAGCCAGGGAATTCAGCTGGACCTGAGCTTGGCTGGGAAAGAAGATGGGGAATTAAGGAGGATAGGTGGGGTGATAGGTCTGTAGTGATTTTCAAGAGACAAAATAGTTCAGACGATGATAGAATGGTACTGAAAGTCTCCTTGGAACAATGTGGGGACAGGTCACAACGTGATTTTTTCTACCTGTGTGCACACATAGCCCCAAAAATCTGACCAGACCCAGGTCCTTTGTCACTGGAAATTCCAGGAGACCATGTATTAATCTCTGCTGTGCTGCTAGAGAATCCTGCATTCACATAGCAGATGCAGATTCTAGGAAAAGGGTGTGCTAACTAATCCTTCTCACTTGCTGCTACTGATCACAGACTACAAAGCTCTTTCTCAAGAGAGAGGGAAACAGTTTCACCCGTTCTAATTCTCCTAAACTGTTTATTCCCTTAGGCAAAATAATCAGCTAACACACCTGTGGAACATGAGTGTGGAGCAGGGGAAACCCAGCAGGGAAACTCCCTGCAGCCAGGGCTGCCCGTGCTGTCACTGAAGTGTGCCCAGGGTGTAATGGCACATTAGGTGGGCATTGATCTCAGCCAGTTTATGAGGTCTGTTACAGAATTGAATCACTTGCTGCTGAATCCCATGGAGCAGAAATTGCTACTTCCTAAGCTAATCCATTTTCAAATTAGCTTCCAATTGTGACAGATGACCTCGCTGGAAATCAGTTTACCTAATTGCTAACACTCACTAAGGGAAGAGAAAACAATCTTTATACCTCTTTCTTTGCCCTATTTTTCTTAATATTTCTCTCAGCTTCCTTTCACATTGCTCCAACTGAGAAGACATGCTTTATAAGAGAGCTAAGATTGCTTAATTGTCTATTCCAATTCAGAAGTCAAGAGGAGTAAAGGGAATCAATGACTGCCACTGTTTCACTGACAGGGGAGTTGAGAATGTGTATTCATTTGTTTGTGCAGCTTTCCTAAATCATTACTTACTATCTATATCAGACCGAGATACAGAGATTTCTGCATCAATAGACTGTTTCTTGATCATTGTGTCTAATTACAGAGAGTTCATTTCCCAGTTTGTAATTGTGGAGAGGGAACACTTGATGCCCATGTAATTGTTAAAAATGCATAGCAGAAGCAATCACAGCCTCATATATCTGTTCTACATTACTTTCATTATGAGAAGNTTTTTTTTGGTTTTTTTTTTTTTTTTTTTTTTTTTTTTTTCCAGTTTTCAAGGTAGGCTCTATATAGAGATAAAAATACATAAAGAATATGCTATAGAAGAACAAACTGAAGAAAGTACAAAATCAAAACAACTAAAGTAAGCACATCTCATAAAAGTACTTCTAATAGTTCTTTTTTTAAAAAGCACACTACATCTAATTGCAGGGACCTTTTTCTGGTACAAAATGATATCTCAGTTTGAATCCTCCCTAATTTTGATGACATTGAATTTCGAGCAGATACCTCTTCAAAGCAAAGTGACACATTTATATGTGATATATATTCGATGTGATGGGGTAAACTACATAGCAATGTACAATAAAAACAAGCTCTGAGTACCACAGAAAGTTTTCAATATTTTTTATGGTGTTATGAATCATGTAAAACTAAGAAAATGTACTAAATGGATGAAAAAGGAAAAATTAGGCCTATAACACTAATTCAGTACAAAAGTCACACAGAACTATCCAAGCTGTTTTTCAAAGTAATCAACACAAATTTAATAACTATGAAGTTCATCCTACACATCCTTCAAAATAGCAGGCAGGGAGAAGGATATCTGTGCAGCTGAGTAAGGGACAGTCCAGATTTTCATTTTGCTATGTCAGCTGGCTCAGAAACAAATCTGCATTTCCTCCTGGGAACATACAGATGTACTTTTTAAATAACAAAATAGCCAATATGTCTCTAAATATGATTATCATAACCACATATAACTTGTTGTACAACTATGCTCAGCTTCATAGGTAGGGCAGAAAGCCAGAAAATGTGGTGAACATATCCTCTTCCTCAACCCCTTGACCTATGAGTGTGATGTTTATCTTCATGCTGACATTCCTAAAAATCTATATTTCCCCCTTGAATCAAGCTACCATATATTGAGAACAGAATAGTAACTTATGTTCTTCTGGCATTTTAGAAACATTTTTTCTGTTGCACACATTGCCTTGCGTTTGCTTTCCTTTTGGATGCCTCTGTCCTCACTGAGTTTATTTCTGACTGTGTGACTCTGCAGCCATTCCTGGTTATATGTTAGAAAGAATCCCAAGGAAAAATTGTGGCTTGTGGTTTCAAATGTCAGTTTTACTATGTCCTTGAAGCCTAGACATGAATGACATGTTGACCTTTGAAGTAGCATTGTCCTGGGACATAGCTGAGATTTTCTATGGGAGTGAGGTTTGCCTTTAACAGAAGAGGAATGTTCAGAGAGCCTGACTGGTACTTGGCCCCTGGCTAGGCTAAAAGTATAGCTTTCCCTCTCAGGCCTAATTCCTAGCACAGGAATGCAGAGACAAAAAGAAACACTATAGGGAGATAAATCTAGTAGAAGTTATTCCAAGCAAGTTTATAGAAGTTTGTGCTCAAAATTGGAACGCATACTTCTTCCTTTGGTTATTTTATCCTTTTTTGACTGTGCCTAATATATCATTAAAGTGCTATTATAAAATTTAAATGGTTTGGTGAGAGTGTTTTTTCTTAGGGGAAATGTTTTGTGAGAGCTCCAAAGTAATTGGATAAGGTATAGCTTATTTGCCTTGGAGTTCTCTAATCAGTGTTCGTATGGAACTCAGATTCCAAAATATTTGGACCCCCACTGAAACAACTAGAAGTGTTGTAGAAACAGAATTGCACCGGTGACCTCATAACAATTTTTAATATTCTTAAGTTTTGCTTCCAAATTCTAAAGTCTTTTGAAGTGACGTCTAGCTATTTTTCTATGATATCTGGGGATAAACTCAATTATTTATTTATCTAAGCAGGGGTTCTCCTTCAGTGAATTTCATAATATTGAGGAAGCTAATTGAATTAAGTAATTATAAGAGGTGCTAGAGCAAACCCATGAAACCAAACTCATCTGTTTTTCAGAATGCTCAATGTCATTGTAATTTTCCCATCTCATTTCAAAAAGTCGTCAGAAATGAGATTTAGTCAATGTTCATCTAAATTTAGACTTGAGATAGGAACTCCAACAAAGTAACCAAATGTGGTGGATGAACTCCTATCATTAGGTAAAAGGATACCATCCAAATACCTTAAATATTTGCAATTGTTTTCTGACAAGCACTAATGAATTGGATGTTACACAAGATAATGATCTGAAGTATTAAAGTAATTTCCTATTAGCACTACTCTTTTTCCATTCCCCAAATCCCAGAAATAACAAATACCCTACATAAACCCAACATTGCACCTCAGATATGTGACCTAAACAACCAGAAAAGTAGAAAGTGAAGCTCAGCTGGAAGAAGGAGAAACATTATTGTATGGAATGGCAGCAGAAAGAAAGGACCCCTAAAATACTCCCTGCAGAGCCACATTAGTTCAGAAACTCACCTTGCACAAATATCTACTCAATTTAAAAGAAAGGAAAAAAGTTAAAAAAGGATGGATGTGGTTAATTTTGCAACTACCCATTTGAAAATTAGTGGAATGATGCAAAGATGTGATATATAAAGGGAAAGAGAAATAAATTATTTCTTTTTCCATCTACATATTATTATCANCTGAGCACGGGCAGTTGAGCCTTAGATTGGTAATTCTAGGAAATGATTTCTCAAGAGTTTTCTTATCACTAACCAAATTAAATCACCAAAAATTGCTGAAATGGAAGAAATCTCAGAAACAGAGGTCACTGACTCTTCAGTGTAAAAGAAATCTTCAGCTGCCAGCATTTTCAGTAAGCTCCAGGTTGGGAAACTGTGACTACAGCTTTGGTATAAGAATACTTCCCTTCTAAAGACAAAGAAAATACAAACTTGCTTATAAAGCTAAACTTTACTGAAAGATAAAGGCCTGTCACTAAATGCAGCAGCTCTGCTCATCAGTGCATGGTACTATGGAGGACAGTGAATCTGTGACCCTTTCTTCTCTCAGCCTCAGTGCCCTCTAAATTAATGTTCTTTTCCCCCTCTTTCTCATGGGAAAGATAATGAGAAAACCGAATATCTGCAGAGGAGAACTGAAAAGGCTACTTTCTCTGAATGTAAAACAACCTGTGTTAGAGGACTGAGTTTCTAACATTAGGATTTTTAAATTTAAAAACAACTACCTTTTTTTTCTCTTCCATCAATGCAAATGGTACAAAAGTAGGTCTAATTTATACTAAGTTTGAAGATATTTTATTCTCACATATTGATGAAAAATAAAGCTGAAAATCAGACATGTTATCATCTTTGTATAAATTGTCTATTAGTATAAAACATATTTTTGCTATGAATTCAAAACTAGGCTCCTGTCTGAAGGAATCTACAGAATGGGTGTCAAGATTTTTTTCATTAGACATTATCTATATCTGACTACTGACAGATTTCATAATCACGTCATGATTCTGACTGGAATCATGGAGTACAATCCTGCCAAGAAAAAGATGCATCTGCATAAAACATGGATTATTTATTATAACATTTGTAAAATGCTAAATTATCTACTGCAGCTTTATAGGAAAATACTAATATGTAAAACTGAAAAAGTGCAACTGTTGCTTAAAACAGTTTGAAAGGAAATGTTGTTATTGGAGTTCAATAGATGTCTCTTAAAGTTCTTGGACTTAAGTGTAGTATTGTACTAAGCAGAGCAAAAACCATATGATGGTGAAATATCTATATTATCTTTTTTTCTCATAAATTATCATGAACATGCCAGGATGATATGCATACAAGAGAACAGAAGGAGAAACACAGTATCTACTCTGCTGCTGTCATGAGTGACATTTTAATTGGCTCACAAGTGAATGGGGACTGCAGTATGTTTAGACTTAATTTCCACATGTACAGTACAGCCATTACAACTAGACTCTTCTACATCTGGGAATTAGTTTATAGCATTGCAACTGCTGCTCATCTGCTCTTCTGCTGTCTCTGCCATGAACATGAGTCTTGACAGAGAAACTGTGGCTGGATAAAATAGCTGTCAGACATTAGTGCAGTCCCTTTAGGTATACTAGCAGAGAACACACCTCTGTACGCAGAGGGAAGTCACAGTGTTTAGGATTGGAGCCAAGTAAAGCAGGGGTGGGAGACTTTGAGTGCTATTTCTTGTGCTGGAAGGGGAAAGGCAGGGTGGGTGAAAGATACAGTAGGTACAGCAGCACAAACACACAGCTGGTGCTGGAATCAACCTCTTGAGGATTTACTGCTGTTCCATGCAGCTTTCAGGGCACACACCCTGAACAAAGGTCATCTGCATTACAGATGGATGGGACTTCTCCAGGAAAGTCCCTTTCCTATCCAAAAATTATGATTTGTTAGAACAATGTTTTTATTGTTATTTTTAATGAAAATAAATAGGTTTTGAGAAGATTTGTGTTTGAAACTTTTCTCAGATAGATCCATCACAGACTATCCCAAAGGAGTACATTTGCCTTGACTATACTTTTACCTAGACAAAACATGAGGATAGAGAATTAATGCATGTGTGTCATGGTCCAGTGGAGATAATTTTGTATAAATATGCAATAACAATCAGAAAGACTTTATCTCTCCAAGGACATAGAGTGCAGAGAGTGACATCCTTGGAGACATTTCACAAACAGGGTTTTACCTCACTGTCCTCTTGAGGGATCACCATGAACCAAAAAAATGGATGAAAGTTGAGCTGCTATCTCCCACATTCCCTAAGACACAGAACAGTTGCCCACAGAAATTTCATTTCTATATCCCTATCAAGCCATCCGGTCTATTTTCCAATTTTAAAGTATTTGCACAAACCAAGACAATTGAAATAAAAACAATGAAAAGAGACTGATTTTATCCTGGGTTTTATTGGAGACCTGAGAGAAATGGAGCTTTGTTTTGCTTTTTAATCAGAGGTGATCTTCATAACAATTGAGCTATTTTAGAGCATTAATATATCAGTATTTTTAGGAAAATAAGGCCATAGGGATTGAGGAATTTTTTCCTACCCTGTTTTTCCTTTACACAATTTTATTTAGCATGATGAAGGAAATAAAACAAACTTCTAAACCCTGAAATCTTTCAGAAGCCAGAGTCCTAGTTTTCCAGCCAGCCCTCATCCACATGGAGGCCAAATGCTCTTGTCATGTTATTAATTCAGTCTGCACAAGAGGTTGTGGTTCCCTTGCTAGAGGAACTCTGCTATGAAATGTGGTGCCAGAAAATCTGACAAGTGCCTTCCCTCCCAGTACAACATTTTGGAGAGAGGAAGCCCAGAGCAGAAGGCTCTCTGCGGGTTGCTGTGGGACGGTTTGCACAGTGCTTACACTTCTTTGTGATGTGGTTTGAAGGGGGAGAAAGTTGGGACATTTCAGCAGCCCTTCTCCCTCTCTGTCTCCTGCAGTTTGCACAGCAATGACAGAGAAAAGAAAGCAGAAAAGAAGAAACCAATGTTGTGGCTTTCCTGCCTTTTCTACCACCTTAGAACGAGCAAATCCTAGTAGATCGTACATTGCAGCCAGTGTCTGGGAACACGTATAGGGAAGGTTTTGGCAAGTACAATAAACCCAAATATATCATGAGAATGAGTACTTAGTTTCAGATGTTGTCTTAAACCACATTCAACAATATGATATGTGTGGTTTTCTGAAATTGTTACTTTCATTCCCTCTTCCCCCCCACCCCGTTCATTTCAATATACCTGAGAAGTATCTTTAATGCTTCTTTCCCCTCTCAGGTAAGTATATTAACAGTCAGATTGAGTACCATGAGCACAGGCATTAGATCTTGGGAAGATGATTGAAACCTCAATAAATTTGAAACCGTTTTCAATTAGTACACAGGAAATTTACTTTGTGAGCCATGACTTGTTTTATTAGTGCCCTGGAGGGCAATTTAGATTGGAAAAATCAGGACATCATTGTTTGCCAAAAAAAGAAAGCAGATACTTAGCTTCCATCTATAGTCTGGGATACAGCCATCAAAATGGGACTAAAATATTATTGAGTATCAAAAAATATCTATAAATTGGGGTCAGTCATAGTTCCAAAGTGTTGGAAATTACATTCATCCCATCCTAAATTGTGTGGTTATCTTGGAAGTTTGCCACTTGCTAACATATTGCTTTTACTTTTAAATCAACCCAAAGTAAAACCTTTATATTATACTTTTAATAGGTTCAATTAAGATATGGAAATAGTTGCTCAAGAAAGCAGGACCCCCTTTAAAATTTATCATACCTTTCAAACTTTAGTCACCTGTGTTTTCTGTGAGGTTACATCATCTATCCCACTCCCAATTTTTCTTCTCCGTTATTGCTCATGTTCTCAGCTAGCCAGAAATGAAATATTTGTACCAAATCCATAGGATAGAGAGAACTAAGTAGAGGTTATGTATTAGCAGAAGCAATCCCTTCTAACATTATGAATAGTGAGATCAGCTTCTATTACTGCAGAATTTGTTCTACCAATTGTAGCCTGGCCAGTAAGGTGAAGGAGAGGATACACCCGATGAAACTACTCTTAATATGCCTTTGCCTGACGTACACAGCATCAGCTACAAAAGTGCTCCTTGTGTATTAACCTGCCTTGACCTCATCCACCTGAATAAAGGCCTCTTGCAGTGTGGTCTGTAATTTTTCAATACTTTTTAATCATACCCACGTCAGTGCCTTTCACACTTCAGCAAGCTCCTTCAAATGATGCCAAACTCAGATTCAGCAGCACTGGAGCATGGCTTAAACACTTAGGGCTAAATTATCATTACTCTTTCTTGGTTGTGGAAGGGAGGGAGAAATCTTCTCTCCCTTTTTCCCCCCACTGGGAAAGTAACTTCAGGGGTAATGGACAGAAATATGAGAATACCCTTATGTACCTTGCTCTGTATGCAACAGCTGACATACCAGGTGAGAAAAAAACTCTCCAAGAAAACTCTGAAGGGCTTTAGTGTTTTCATGGAAGCATATGCTGGAAGGATGCAACTCTAAACAAGTATTTTCACCATGTAATATCAAGTTGCATCTGTACAACAAGCACAGTGTAATTAGGTAAAAAGAGGCAGCTCCAAGAATAATTCAGAATATCTAAATAAAACCAGTACTCAAAGACGTCTGAGTAGTTATAATCACCATACAAATGGTGATTATAACTACTCTAGAGTTCACACAAGGAATATTACTCCATGGTCAGTCAGAATTCCTATAAAAAGGGAACATTAAAAACCACAAGGGCATTGGTATCATGGATTTCCTTTCCCATCTAAAGTTTTTATTTTAAAAATTTGTGCTGGTCAAACCAGTCATAGGTGCAGTAAATGAGCTGTTGTACCTGAAACTATTTCAGACATCCAAGTGTCCAGCTGAGAGCTGAACCTGCAAAAGTGATCTCTTGTAAATTGTGATTCTTCCAGAACAAGAAAGTTCCGGGTATGAAAACAACATTTACACTTCAGAGCAGTTGTGTATTTACCACCCTATCACACTTTCACACAATGGACATCTCTGACCCAGAGGCAGAAATACCAGTCTCAACTCCCAGCTCCTCAGAAGGAAGGGCCCTGGTGTGGCCATTCCCAGAAATTTCCCAAATAAATCAAAATGCACAATGTCCTGTGGTGCCAGGTCCCACCTCAGCAAGCAGGCACGACATTGGATGCAAATCAAGGACCAAAACTGTAGGGAACATCATGGGCTTTACCTGTGCCTCATTACAAGCACAGTATCCATCTGTCTCCATCATAGTGTCTGGATGAACATGTAGCTGAGGTTTTAACAGAAAATTAAACAAAACCAATATTCAAATCCTCTACATGAATTTCAGAGTACTACTTAGGTCCTTTAGGTAATATATTAAATTTGCACAGAATTCTTAATCCCTGGGAAACAAACAGGAAAGAACTGTTAGCTTTAACTTATTTAAATGCATGTCAAAAATGAAAAAAAAACCAAAACCTAAGAACAAAAGATCTTACCTCACACAGCCACAAGTTTTTAATGGTCAAAGCAAAATTATCCAGTTTGATCGATGTCTCTCTTGATATTCCTAAAGGAAAATAATTTTATATTTAAAAAATATACCCAGTTTACAGAAAAAAAGACCTGCATAAAAGCTTACCTACTTCTGAACAGTAAATAAGAACATAATCAACTACCACAGTATTGCTTTAAAGCATCCAAAGTCTTGACTGTGTAACAGGGACCATTCTAAATTCAATAAGATTTGGGAAAGTGCATCGCAGGGGTCTTGTGATGAAACACAGTCATATTGCACTTATATAAAGTATCAGCTTTTTTTGCTGTAATGAAGTGAAGTCATCTTGGTTTGCAACTGGAGTTTGTTAGGATTGTCTCATTAATGGGATAAAAAAAAATAAAATCCTACCCAACGAACTTCCTCCATCCCCCCCAAACCTCTAGATGCATTGATTTTTCGTTGGAATGAAGTTACATCTTATAAAGGTAAGCCTAGATGGATGATATTGAAATAAATTAGTTTCACTTTTTTTAAACATTACAGTGCAATTTTACAATGGCCCACGCAGTTAATCTCAGGAAAAGGCTTATCATCTCATTTGGAGAGGGGACATGAGGTTTGCAGGAGTGCAGAACTGTAGGACCACACTCCAGGAAATCTGCTCTGCCAGCAGCCAGAACTGTGCAACACAGAGTGCCTGAGGGCCACACAGAAATTCTGGGCACTTTTTGGACTTTAGTATCTACTCAGACACACATGTGGGCATCCACAAAGGTGACCTCCAGCTAAGGAAGTTGATCAGAGAGCCAAGTTCACATTGGAGTAGCTCAGAGCAGTTAACTTTCAATTTCAGCTGTAAAAGAGACTCACATTTGACCGGAAAAACCCAAATAATTAAACTTTCTACACATATATAAATGTCTGTTCTCCATCCAGTCTGCTCCTTTTTAGTTTTGACCTGAAAATGTGCAAGAATGTAGGGTAAATGAAAAAAAAAAAAAAAAAATTAAGAAATTCTGCAACTTGTTAACAAGAAATTTGCTCACATAAATAGACTGTTCAGGCACTGACACAAACTTACCACTGTGATGCCCATACATGAACACTGACAACCTGGGATGTGATTTTCTGCTCTAGGACCTAGAAAACTCTCTGGTTGTCAAGATGCTACAGAGTGACAGGGCTATGGCTGAGCAGACAAAAATGCTTTTCAATACTCTCTGTATGGAATGTATCCATGAAAGATCAAGTCCAAATGGAATTAAACCCAGTTGGATCAGTTGACTCATTTCACTGAGCATTTCAAATTAAAGATTTCTGTTTGGAACACATGGACTGTGTTGGTTAATTTTGTTATATTTCTGATGGCAGATGCTATGGGACCCTACAGATTTCTAGGATACAGTTTGTATTTTAGTATGTGCTTGCACAATGCCTAACATTCCTTGGCAAATAAGCTAGCAACATTCTCACGTAAAATTAGACAAGGTCTTGTTGGTTACATGCTTTTCAAAAAAGTTTCTATATTTGGATCATGATTTACTGTTTCACTGAAATGCTCTGGCTTTCTAAATGTGATTGACACTGGAGGAACTATGCTACAATATTTTGAAATAAGGAAGAAATAAATGACATTACGGGATAATTTTCCGATGCAAATGTATTATAAGAAGTTTGCTGAGACATTCTAACCTCTAATTTTTAAAGAGCTGGCAGAAGAAAACTCCCCCAGTGGAAGAAACCAGTGCTGAGATCTTGCCCATGTCAAGTGTCAAACAGAAGCCAATGCACACAATTGAAGTAAGTAGAAAAAAAAATTTTAGTATCTCAAAAATAAAAGAGTTGATCTTCTGCAAACTAGACAGTCAGTGATTCAAAATGAAATATATTATTTAATCTGCTAAAGGAACAATAGCTGCTGATTTGCTCTCCAGAAGTGATCCTTTTTGTTTTTTTTCTTTCCCACTGGTGTTCTTGTTTGCAGGCTAAAGGTGAATTTTAGACCTTATTCTGCCCTGTGTTAAATCCTGGACGAAACCCAGTGAAGAAAGACATTTCAATAGACTGTGGAAAAAAGACTCAAACTTGATGCAAACCCATCAAGCCTAACAGCTCTAGGTCTGAGGTGGCTAGCAGAGACCATTTAAGAAATAAAGTGATACAGAAGACATAAAAGATACCTCTATGGATCCTTATGTTTTATCTTTTCTTAAACTGACTCGAATTCATCATTTGGGAAGAAAACAGTGAATGTCCTGAGTATTAAAGAGGTTTACCATTCCAGCTCTGCTGGAGTTTTCTTAGTCACTTACACAAGCTCTGTAATCATCCTGCTGATCCAGGCTGTACAATGCTGTACAACACCCATCCCAAAACAAACTGGATTTAAACCACTTCATATTCAAAGTTTCTCTATTTCCTGAAATATGTATGCACTTAACTAAAGTATTGACTTAAACATGCAACATCTGAATAAAGCATAGCCTTAATTATGGTCGAATTTGAGTGTTATTGAAATATTGTTATTGTGATGCTTCTGTCACAGCTCTATCAACACTTTTCTGAGATATAGTAGCAGCTGTATTTTTATATTTTTATCATCTGGTCAAAAGAGCATACAAAAAGTTTTGGATTGAAACGCTGTGTTAAAAAGACTATGCTTTTTAAGACCAGATGTAGAAAAGCTCTAAGCCACAAAAAACCCCATTAAATAAATTAAGTTATTTACTGTTTAGATTTTTTTCCTCTTTTTTAAACTGACTTTTAGCATCACAGAAAATACATTAAAAAAAAAAGTCAGGCTATTTTAAGATTCTCAGGAGGGGCATCAAAAGTTTAAGCACCCAACATTATTAATCCCTAGTGAAATTCAGATTGCAGGTGCACACACTTCTTTCTAATGCGTATGAAGTTCAATCTAAACATCCCAGTAATAAATAGAACAAGTACCACTGATTTTCATCTTTCCTTTTTATCCTTATCCTTTCTATCCTTTTATGTCACCCCCCACCCCACCTCCACACGGATAGTTTTGGGTTTATTTTGATNCTGTTTTTTACAGCTGAGGTTTCTCAGTCCTTTATAGGCACCGTTTGACCCCTTTCCAGCTGGCTCTGATAATCCAATACAAGCAGCCAAGTCCAGTTCTAGCTCCCTGCTCCCCTAACAACTGCTCTAGGGTTGAAAGGAGTAGACCACCCTGTTGAACCACCAAAAATTTAATAGGAAATTCTGTTCATTTTATTATTTATTACAAGACAAAAGGAAGAGAGAGAGCAGAGAGGAACCTTTTGTGGATGTTATTAGCTTTTACTCAATTGAAATCCAATTTGGAAATAAATTGTTCAACCATGAGTTTTTGCGGACATACAGTAATTTTAAGTTAAGCAGATATTTCAGATACACTTCACTAGGTTAGTTTCATCTGTGGAATACTTCACATATGAAGTGTTAGTTTTGGTAACTCTTTTATTAGTGGGTTTATACACATTTCAAATAAATAAATCTGGATGAAACATCTTCCTTGTTTGAATTTGGTTTTTTACTCTATGATTATTATATTTTATATACAATATATGATTGAAAGTTCTTAGTGATAGCTAAGAGAGAATTCCACGAGCTCACACTGTCTGAACTACTGAGCTTGAGCTGAGGCAGGAGCCCCTGGAAGGAGAGACTCTTTCTTCAGAGCAAATGAAGGAGTCCATACCTATACCACGAGCTCAGAGAAGTTTTCTGGGCTGATGCAAAGAGCATGAGAAGGAAGACTGAGTTTGTAGTATGGAGAAAACGGGAAAAGTAGATTTGTCCCAGTAACAGGAATCCCAGTGCTGACTGGGAACAATATCTTGATCTGAAAGCTTCTCAGGGCAAGAGGGAGATTTCAAACCAGCTTACTCTAATTGCCTTCAGTTAAGATCTATGAGCTTTTTCAAAGTCTTTTTTT
>WEIU01010868.1:44796-59676 GCA_013389925.1 Aegithalos caudatus | reverse complement strand
ATCAAATGCAGTTTTGAAGGTCTGTTTTTTTTTTTTTTTTCTTCACTCTAAGAAAAGTTTGGACAGGCTGATATCACAATTATGCCTGATTTAAATGTCCTGTCACAGCATCTCATCAAGTACACAAAACTAAAGATGTGAGTGAATACATTTTCATAAAAATATTCCTCATTGACACTAAACATCAATATTTGCATAAGCAAGGAGCCCTAAGAGGTGATGTTTGGCTTTAAACCAATGCTAGAAGTGTTTGTCACAAAGTCTTGAGATAAGCTGCAAGCAGATAGAAAGTTTTGTAAAGCATATTTTTGTCTTCTGCAGATATAAACTTTATGCCAGACATAATAATGATGAGTGATAACATTTGAATGCAAGTACTCTAAGAATGGACAAATAGCATGTTAGTGTAGATATAATTTTTGCTCCACAAGTCACTTGCAAAAGTGTTTTTCTAAAAACAGGGCTTTTAAAAATTAGACTCACAGAAAGGCAAAGTCTCAGTTTGTATTTGGAGAAAGAACATAGAATTCCTGCTAGTCAGGTTTTGTGGTCTCCAGCTGACATAAACATTTTCAGAAGCTAATTTTTGCATACTGTTCTTGTGTGCATAACATTTTGATAACCCACCAGCAGGGAAAGGGATGTAGAAACTTCCTTGTCTTAGAACTTATTGGTGAAAATGAACACAGACTATTTCAGAAATGAGCTTATTAATGAAAGCTTTTCCTGGTTGGTACATATAAGGGCAAACACGTTATTCCCAATGAAAAACAGCTCTGTAAAAGAGGAAAGCTTGTGGGTGGTCTTCTAAGAATATAAAAACTTGTTTTATGCTCTAGATGTACTAAAAAAAAGAAAAAAGAAGGGAAAAAATGAACTTAATGGCTACCTTTGGGTTCCAGAGGCACAGGAGCAAGATTCCTTGTTTGAGTCCATGTGGAACTATATTTTCTGTTCCTTGGTTTGGTGTGAAGCAATGCTGTTCATTTCCCAAATCTGACTCAAAGTGGATGAGATGGTTCTATGAGTTTCATTCCCTGCACTCACTCAAGCAAGATTTCTATGGAGATGAGGCACAATTGAATGTTTCTTTTATCAGCAGAGAGTCTAAACTGACTGTAATAGGTTTTGGAATATTCTTGGAGAGAGGAGACTCGATATTTTGGCACTGGCAGTAGTCCTGTCTTACAATAGAGCAATTTAGACTTTGGAGAATCTGGCATTCTGTGTCTAATTAATATTTTTCAAATATTTGCCTCTGCTACCAGTAAACCCTGCAGTAAGAACTCTCTACTACTACATCTTTACTACGCAGATATACATTATATAATACACAATATTTCTACTCTTTTTAAGATGTGATGATGATTACATTTTCTGATATTTGGGAAAGAAATAGAGTAATCAATAATACAGGTGTCTTGTCATTCTGGTATAAATTTCATGCCATTTCAGTACAGTGGCAAATAACAGAATTTGGAGATAGACAAAAAAGTAAAACCTTCTCCAATGGCACGTTACAGATTTTAAAAGGATGGATAGTTTCTAAACTGTTGTCTTTGTTTAAGTCTTTTAACATTTATTTATTGGTGTTATAGAGACAAATAATTTATTTTTGATAAATATTATCTTTTTATCTCCTTTGGTTTGTACCTTCCAAATAAAATTCATTTAAGTGGAGCAACTGCATTTCTTCCACATGTAAAATTGCTTAAGATATTTCTGATCTCTCTGTGTTAAATGTTGAAGGATGAATGAAAGAGATGCAGAAGCAGATACAATTGTAGATTAACATAACCTAATGCTATGAGGTATTTGACTTAAAGCAGAGGCAGGCCCAGAATCCATCTCCCATGCCTCCCACTCTTTTTAAGCTTTCTCCAGGCCCATCTAAATCCAGTACTGCATAAACATCATCACATAACTTTGTCATGACTGTAGAATTACTAATTGACCACTCTGTTCTTACTAATGCAAGACCTTCCCTTTCTTTATTAAGTCACCTTTCCTGCTGATAGATGTCACAGGACACACAATTTCCTTCTGAAAAGGCCATTAAATGTGACAAATACATAAGCACACTTTGCTTCCTCCCTGAGGCAGGGATCCAGAAGTTTTGCACTGGATCTCTTGCATCATTCTCCCTGCCAGCCAGTTTGTCGGGTCCAGCCAGCACCAGTAGCATAAATTGACTTGGTAAGATATACCTTTGAAAGTGATTATTTACAAATGTAAACAAAGAACAACACTGGGGAAAAGATTTTAAGTTCTTCACTGAGTGAGTTTGTTTTTTTAATTCAGTGAAATATTCTGCTGTCATGCCATGTTATTTCCTGCACTGCAGGGGTTGTAACTGGTGTTCAGTAAAAGAAGTCTCAAACCACATTAACGACCTTGATCTAAAATTAGGTTGATAATAGGATGACAGGCCATTGGAAAACATTAAATTACTTATTATTTTACACTTGAATATAGTGGAAATCTTGTCACTGGATTCAATATGTGTTGAGACATTCTATTCTAACTCAAGCAATACTTTATTTATAATCAAATCCACTGGCCAAAAAAGTAAAAAAGTCTTACTTCTTTAAACACAATTTATATCAATTAAAAAACATAATCTCCTTGTGATAGTTCAGCAGGTTACACTGGTTTTGTTGGATGGTCTCCATTAAATTCCGGTATTGATAACATCCATGCTGTCTTTACTATAGCTGATAATTTTATTGGAAATTTTAACAAATAAACATGAAGCTGCAACTCTTTTTAGCTCTTTGAAATGTCCTATTGAAACTAAGGAGAATTATATATATACAATAATAATAATGAAAATATCTTGCCCTATTTCCATATACTAATCTCTTTAATAGAAATAAAAAGAGACTTAATTTCCTTGATATTTAATTCAGAATTATAATTATGTTTTTTAGGAAGAAGCTTTTTCCTTCTTTTATAATGAAACAGGTTGAATCATTTCTCTGTTCATGAACAACTCTGAGCTTCTATACAGAACAGACTGGAAAGGATTTCTATAATGACTGCTAAGAAACTACATCTCATACATATATAATAACAACTCTTAGCTTAGTGAAAAAGAAATATGAAAAAAAATCTATGCTTCATTGTAGAGCAGAATATCTTCTTACAGGGAGGATATTCTTTTTTTTTTTAAGAACAGTTTAGTCTCTGATTGTGTTCTGTCATAAATCATACGGACAGATGTGTGCCTTAGTCACGCATCAAGGTAGATTACCATTTCTTTAAGTTTATATAATACAGGCTAAGGATTACTCTTTTTATTGTAACTTTTTTCATTTTTTAGTAAAGAAAATGTAATATTGAATGCATTTTTCTTTGTTACAACACATCTGTACAATAAAAACAATATTTACATCATGCAATTTTCTGCTCTTATGAAGAAAATCTAATCATAGCTGGGTCTGCTTGTTCTCTTTCTAAGAACATATTTTGGGGGAAATCCTCATATGGGCTAAGATAATGATAAAAATTTTACATTGCATATTCTGCTACCCACATGTCTACATTTTATATTTTAAAAATTATTTAATAAAAAAATCTTAGAATACATGCATAGATAAAAGTATCTGGATATATACAAATTTAATAATTAAGCCCTTTGAATTCCTGCAGCCTGGAGGACTATTAAATGTCAGGATGTGTACGATGTTTTTAACTTCATTGCACTAAGCCAGACTGAACTAGAGGTGGGATTCATCCTCAGTACAGCTCCTTACCAAAGAAAATTCTGTGAGGGGAGCATACACATCAGGGAGAGTGATCTGACCTCAGCTATTATAGACAATCATAGCTGGCATCAAGAAGAGATCAACATGAGGTTACTTAATATTTCTATTAGATAGAGTTCAGATTTGACATTAGTCATGGATACAAAGCAAATTTTGACTGTGCTTTGGAATTCAAGCTCCCTTCATTATTTGTCAGTTCCAATGAACTTACAGAAATAAGGTTGTTATATTGCACAAAGGAACAAGCACATGGCTGAGACAATTGAGATCTAAGTTTGGTCCAAGGAACTCATAGTGAAATGATCAATGTCCATCAGTGTTTGAAACTTAGAAAATTAAGTTTAGTTCCTTAGAAATGCAAAACAAAGTGAACATCTAATTCATCATTGAAATAGCAGTCTTCTAACTCAGCATAGTGGTATTTCTGGAGGCAACATGGTTCTCTTAGACAATCTCATGACAAGTGCTTTTTATTACAAGTGATTTTAATTTATCTCCATAAAGATGTCTTCTCTTTCCACAGAAAAGGACAAAGAGGAGATGTGAATTTGTTTGTGAAAATGTTAGAGTGCATCACATTCGGTAAAGAAGAGCATTTCCTCTATCAATCCAAGAATATTTGAAAAGTTAATAAAATATACAAAGTACTTCTGTCCTGTCATAATAAAATTCACAGCATAGAAGATACTGGCTCATTGATATATCTATAGAAAAATAACACTAATGTCTTAGGAGCATTTATCTTTGAGATTTATTGGTATGTCACAAACTATGTGTAGTCCTCTCATTTTTTTCTCCCAGTCAGAAGAGAAATGGGAAAGCTATTTCAACAGTTTGTGGTTTTTTCTTATATTCATATTAAAAAATTAAAAAAAACAAAACAAAACAAAACACAAAACTAGCAAAAAAAGAAGGGTTCATTTTATTGTACTTTCCTCCCCTCTCCCCCCACAGTGATACATTTTTTCCATATAGCTGTGATGTTTATGTTCATTCTGACTCACATTGGAAGGAAAGGAGGTGCTAATATCCATGATCAAATCAGTTCATAAATTTACTTCACTGCCTTGTCACACAATCAACACTTGTTTTTCCACTGAGTTTGTTTCTCATTATTTCCTCTCCTCTATCTCACCCATGAGTAGTTTTAAACCAATTGAGAAACATTTGCAAAAGCATGCCCATGCAAAAAAGCCTTTAAAAAGTAAGGTGACTTACCTTGTGACAATTCTCCTTCAAAATGGGAGAGTTTTGTGCTTTTTTTGAGAAAGAAACTCTCCTCTGAGGCTCTTCTCTTTCTCTGCCTGTCCTACACTGTGGCTTTAACCTCTGCCATCATTATAATTTCCCTAACCGAGGATTATGATGTCACAACATTTTCATGTTATGATGGACCTCTTTGGGTTCTGGATATAATTACTACTTCTCTGGGTGTAGCTATGCAGTTGTCAAAGAAAAAGAGATAATATAAAAATAAGGAAGCAAATTACACTGCCTAGTTCTTGGCCTATTTTTTCCTTATGTTAATGTTGTTTGAATACCAAATTCTCTGGTACCTTAACCACTAACACGTGGATGCATTTTGCTATCTGAAGGAATCAGAAAGTAAACAGGTGATGGAGTTATTTCACTTATCCCTACTGAAACCTCTTATTGGTTGAAACACAAGAAGAACCGGTATATCTACTGCATCTCATTCTACTGCCTAATCACCTTCTTTCTCTGTTCAGCAGAAATTGAATATTAAAATTAACTACAGTGTAAGACTAACTGATGATGCAGAGTGTGTAGTATCTATTTTTCTGCCCTTTGTGCCAGTGAATACACTTGTCTGGATAAATGAACTTTGGGACTACAAGTTCACTCAAAATGGTCTGGAAATAAGAGCTGTGCTTAAAGAAATATTTTATTGCAAGCTTTGCCATTGGAAGGAAGCTGGGCAATCTCTTCTACTTCAGATTTTTAAAGATAAATTTCAAAAACTAATTTCTTCTCAGCTGGGGGTGAGGTCTCCCAAAAGAGGAATCCTAAAGAAATCAGTTTCTCAGTCTGCTAAGCAAAATATCAGAGCCAAGTGATCAAGGCTGCAATCAAAGCTCTGCTCAGGTCAGGAGAGTTTAACCAAGAGTAACACTTCCTCACTGAATGCCGCAGACATTTATTTTCCCTGCTGGAGTTCTCCATATCTTTCCCAAAAGCCACAGATGAGATGACACTTAGTTCAAGCAGCTGTGCAAACTGCCATGCTAAGAGTGCTTAATCCTTACTGACATGCCCTGGCAATGAACACATATCTGAGGGCAGCCCTGTTTTAGATAATCTCATGCTCTGTCCTTCCCTCTCTGCCCATGCTGAGAGCAACACAGCTAAACATAGAAATCTCTCTCTCTCTCTCTCTCTCCCTCCCTCTCCTTCTCCCTCTCCCGAAAAACATCTCCATGCACCTCAACCTTCAAAAAAGAGAGTGCCACCTTACAGCCACCTGTGGATTGGGTCTGAGTGTATTCAGAGAGTGGATGTGCCCTGTTTGGCACAGAGAGCTGATGAAATCATCACCAGCAACCTGGAAATGAAGGTCAGGCATTCGGTCTTCCCAGAGCCCCATGAAACCATCTCAGTTTACTTGAGGTGATTTGAGTCATGGGGTTTCAGGATGAGAACACCAGACTCTGAAGCAAATGGTCAAGCCCAGCAGCTCTGTGAGTGCCCAGACACCTTTACAATATTGATCCTGGGCTATTGCTTAATGCAGCCAACTGCCGTACAAGGAACTTGTTTTTCTCCTGGAAAAATTGCATTTGAAATATGATGCAAGAAGCAAGCTTCTCTACCAAACCTCTGCCTGTTGCATGAGTAGTGGTTTTATTGCTATAGCACACAAGCCAGTAGGAATTTCTTGGTCTGTCAGCTTGAAATAAAACTTAAGGAATTTAAATCTTTACTGAACTGTTTGAATGTCATGGCCCATGCTTTGTTTTTGTTGGGTGTTTTCAGATTGATGACTTAAAATACAGAGGGTGTGTGTGGTTAAACACTCTACTCCCACTCAGTCATTCCTAAAAGTACGTTCACACTCAGTTTCTCCAAGGTCCCCCTGGATTTGTGTCACTGCAGAAGTGCTCTGCCAGCTCCAAAAGCTGAGAAAAGCCATCCTGCTCTCAGCTGCATATCCCCTGAGATGGATAGCAACCACTTGGTGGAAGGAACACACTCTCTGACTAACTTCAAAAATTATTACAGAACTTTTCTTCAAGATTTTGATGCCTGTCATACTAAAACAAATCCTTCCCCAAGCTCCATCCTATCAGTTCTAAACAAGAACATTGCTCGATGCAAAGCACCATATAAAATAATTTGGTTTCTTTGTAAAAATTCCTGCAATAAAATAATGAACATCAGATGTCTATTTCCTGCTAGTATGCTGACACTGCATAAAAAAGAATTCTTCATTTCTCAGCCCAGAGCAGCCTTTCCTACTCTTCATGCCACAGACCCATAGAAACCACAATTCAACCCCATATCATGAAACATTCAGTCTTTAGCTTAGACTGAAATAGAAGTCCATATATTCTAATGAAATTTCTGTTACAAATGAGTAGCTGTAGATGCTCAGTCCATCTCAATCCCTTCTGGAGAAAACATTACTAACAAAATTCTACTTCAGTTGCTCCTTTTCTGATTTCACTCTCCAAAAAAGGGCTGTAGGGAGGAGATGATTTAATCCCTGGCTTCTCTAACTTACTTTTACCCGTATTCCTTTTCATCTTGACATTATTCCTGGTGGGAATCCAATTAAGTAATAATCAGAGTCATAGAATCATTTTGGTTGAAAAAGACCTTTCAGATCACTGAGGGTAACCATAAACTTGACATTGCCAAGCACGTCGCTAAACCATATATCTGAGCACCTCATAGCATCATGGGATCATGGAATGGCTTGGGTTGGAGGAGACCTCAAAGATCTCATAGCTTCCATCCCCCTGGCATGGGCAGAGACACCTTTCACTAGATCATGTTTCTCAAACACCATCCAACCTTATCTTGAACACTTGAAGGGTTGGGGCATCCACAACTTTCCTGGGAAATTGTTTTTTAAAGGCCTCCAATGATGGTGACGCTACCACTTCCATGGGCAGCATGTTCCAATGTTTGTCAACCCTTTTAATTTATTTTTCTTTTCCCTATCACCCAATTTAGGCTTCCCCTGGTGTAACTTGAGACAATTTCTTCTCATTCCATCTTGTTATTTAGGAGAAGAGATTGACCCCCACCTGGCTGCACCCTCCTTTGAGGTAGTTGTAAATATTAATAAGGTCCTTCCTGAGCCTCCTTTCCTCCAGGCTAAACACTTCCAGCTCCCTCAGCTGCTACTCATCAGACTTGTACTGCAGACCCTTCTCCACCTCAGTTGCTCTTCCCTGGACTCTATCCAGCACCTCGGTGTCTTTTTTATCATGAGGGGCACAAAACTGAGCACAATTTTTGAGGTGAGGCCTCACCAGTGCTGAGTACAGGGACAATCACTGCCTGGTCCTGCTGGCCACACTATTGCTGGCACAGGCCAGGATGTCATTGACCTTCTTGGCCACCTGGGCACATCTGGTTTGTGTTCAGCCACTGTTGATCTGCACCCCCAGGTCCTTTTCTGCTGAGAAGCTTTCCAGTCACTTTTATCCCAGGCTGTGGTGCTGCCAGGGACAGTTGTGACCCAAGAGCAGGACCAGCCTATTGGTCTCGTTGAACCTCACCAAATGGCTTCAGCCCATTGTTCCAACCTGTCCAGATCCCTCCTCAGAGCCTTCTGACCCTACAGCAAATCAGCACTTCCCCAGATGGTGCAACATCTTTTCTGCACACTCTGATTTCTCATGATTTTAACCTGAAAAGTGTAGTCTTAGAAGGGAAAAGCCTGCAGTTTTTCCCTCTAATTTACATAACTGTATTTCCCAGCTGTGTTTGTTCACTGCATAAAAGTCAACAGGAGTAAATGTCATGCAAATTTTGACAATTTCAGTGCTCTGTGATACGATACACAAAGACAAACCTATTGAACTGGATCACTTCTAAGGTATGCAAGAGGAAATCTACCATGCACCTGTCCATTTAGGCATGAGACAAATTGAAATTGGCATCAAATGAGGTATGAGAGAAAGGCCAACATCAGCTTGAAAGTTCAAAGTGTGTTAAGTGAAGTAAGGTGAGAACTCGAGAGAACTTAGATGCTGTGGTTAATTCCTTTCTCCATCAAATAAGAGTCACTCAAGTCACTCACAAAACAAGATAATTTTTTCAAAGTCAAGTTATTGAAATTCTCCCTGACCAGACCATAAACCAACACATTCATGTCTGTATTTTTTATCAATATAGTTCAATTGGATTTATTTTCATTATATGATATTAATCTTTTGGATACACAAATGAAATAGCTGGTTCTTACTTACAGGTCTCACTCTGCCTATTTCACGAGTTTCGATGAAAAATGTTATTTTTTCCAGTTTTATAAACTTATTTACTTCAGAAATATCCAGGTGCCAATATCTGAGGTTTTATGCAATATCAATTGTGATAAAATTTGTGGACTAAACCAGTGCAGTAAAACAGCATTTTTTTTCCTGTGTGTAATATAAATCTGAGAAATTAGTTGCTTACTTTGTGTTGATGTACATACCAATTAAATATTATATCTCTTTATATTTATCTCATTATAATATCACAGATAATATGAAACATGGCAATTAACATACAGAGTTCTTGTTAATAGATTTAAATGGATGTTTGTTTTCTTCTGAAAGTAATAACTTTACAACCAAAAATTGTTTTAAAATTGATGTTCTGTATATCTCTTCCAAAGTTGCAAGTTGTTATTGCTGGTCATGGTGGTAATTAATATTTCTTTGCTTCCTTGGACTCTCATTTTTTGTGTGTTGTTTCCTTAATAAAGATTGCATAATTTTGAAAAGAAATCATCATTTTTCTCTAAATTCATGCAGTGTCTCTCATATGATCCTAAATACAGTATAATCTTCAGTCCTTTTATATAGTGATCTCTCCACTATAGAGATGAAATTCTCTATATATTCCTTTTTTCAGCGTTGATATTATGAAAACTCATGGAATTACACTATTATACTCTAAAAATATGCTGTAAATATAATGCAGTAGTTACAAGTAGGGATAGTTGTCTATGTAGGGGATATTTTTAATCTCACAAAGAATAATCAGTGTGCAACTCACATTGTAAGTTAAAATGTGCCACTAATGCCATGTGGGACATCTGTGGAATTGCAGGAGGACAGGATGTGAAAAGTGGATAAACACAGATGTTTTACACTGAAAAATATTTCTGTGATGGTAAGTTGCAATTTAGCCTAGGGTTTCTGTAAGATCTGATGAGTCACACTAAGCTGGTTTGTAAGACATGAAACTGCTGCTGCAAACCACAAGCTGGCATTTTGTCCTGGAGAAACTGCACAATTACTGGGTCCTGCCATGATATACCACATGATTTTCAAACTCTTGAGGCCAGTAATTAAAAAGTCAGAGACACTTTTAATGCATGGTTCACCATATTTAAAGTATTTTCCTTTAATATGCTAGGTTTCTCCAGAAATTAGTTACTACCTTTTACTGTAGCAGTAAATTATATAATAAATGAGGGATTTACTGTCTTTTTACTGACAGTGTCTGAGAATAACCAAGGTTAAAGAACAACACTAAAAATATCATCACATGGCATATTGGATATGGTTATACTTAATTTCAGGAAAGGTTTTGTAGTGTAATTATAATTAATTGTTTTTCTTGACATTAGATACTCCCTCTCTAAAATGAGGATAAAAGTATTAATCTTTCTGATGATGAAGAAAAGTAAGCTATGCTGTTGAAAATTTAGGCATCATCTTCCTCCTCTCTAGTGGAAAAAAGTCTTTATACATATTAAAGTATTCTCCCTACATATTAGTCTCTGTTTCAGCATTTAATAAAATCACCCTTGGACTCCAGACAAAAATGTGGTTTTTGTAGCACACAATAATGTCTGGTTTTGTGCAGAAAAACAACAAAAAAAAAGATCATTACTCTGCTCATGAGTAACCAAAAAGTTAGATTGATTAAGTTTTTCATTCATCCACATAAAAACTTGGAGGAAAGGATTAGGTTTATTTCTAGAAACAAATGTGTGTACTACTATTCAAAGATTTCTAAACTCTTTCACCATACCTAGAAAATATGTACTGCATTACATTTTATAAGTGGCTTTTGTTCTGTGCAAATTGTCTCTGATTTTTATAAAACTTTTCTGTAATAGCTTGACCTATTTTAATAATTTTATAATTTTGCTTCATTTTGCGTTTTTACAATATTCTGGTGGAATGAATTCTCCATCCCAGTGGTACTTAGCTAAGTGTTTTAAAGAGTTTCTTGAATTCAAATATAAAATGTAAATGAGATCCTTAACTAAATCACAGATGCAAATAACATCCAGATGGATCAGTACATGTATTTCATAAACAGTCCCTATCTTTGTAATGCGTTAAATTAAAACCCTGGATCCAACATTCAGTAAGTGGAACTTTCAATCTTCTGAAATCCTTATTTGGATCTGATCTGCATGGCTGATGTCCATCTCTAGTCAAAAATCTCTTTGCCCAGAGGAAAATGATTCCCACTGTAATCACAAATAGTTACACATGTTTCCATGGGTGCCTGTGAAGCCAAAAGTTTGCTCAGGCCATAGAAGCAACCTTGTCAGAGGGAAAAATATACAGATCTCATGCTGAAATTGTTTACTGAATAAGATATTTCAAGGCCTGGCGTGTCTGGACTGCATATGGAATGAGCATCTGTATGTTTACATGCACATGTTTATGTTTTTATATGGTTTCCAGTTCTACCATATATANAAGGATAAATGATGCAGAATGATGCAGACTAAAATTTCAATTGCTGTCAATACTGTAAGGAAGATATTTTAGGCAAATATACATTAATTTCATGTATGCACATGCATGTGTATTATAGAAATAGAATCTATAGAAATATATTAAAGCATTTGTAGAACTGTATAATTTGTTGGGACAGAGATTTCTTATTCAAATGTACTGTTGTAGTACCAAAGTCAGTAGAGGAAAGAGCCAAAATGGGAGATCCAGCAACAGAAACAATGGGAGGTGAATGGGAGTTACACTGACAGTGGAGAGAAACACGTCTTGGTAGCAGCAGAGAGCAAAGCAAGGGGGAAATAACAGAAATTACATCTTGGGAGGCTCAGCTTAAACTTTAAGAAAAAAAAAAGGTTGTTAACCAGGAGGTTAGTGTTAACCAGGAGGTTAGTGTTGGCAATAATCCCAGTTTGAGCAGGAAGCTGGACTAGATCAGCATTTCTGTGGTTCCAGGATAGTTATTAAAAAAATTTTGCCAGGTATCCCACCTTGAAACAAACAACACACTGATACAATAACTCATGTGGTTTAAAACAGCTAAGGATACTTAGCTATGGATATTAATTAGTAGAACAAGAGGTAACTATTGTTTCCCAGATAACTAACTTATGCCCATTTGTGAAAATATTAATGGGATTTCTCCAATAAAATATTAAGAGAATTGACCTATAACAATTTACACTACAAGACTTCCCCCCAGGATCTCTAAAATTTACTTTCTTTTTGATGAGTATTGTAATGCTAGGAAGAATAGGGCAGCTGTTAGGAATTATTGTCTGTATCAGCACCTTGGATTTCATTAGTTAGCTCTCCCATTGCTCAGTTTCTTTGATCAAAAAATATTTTTCATCCTAAATGTGCTAAAAATGTACCTGCATGCAATAGTGATCCTTTAACCCAGAGGGTTATCATAGAAATATAATTAAAAGTAACAATAAATAGAATTTATTTCAGTATCCAAGTAGTATTCAAATACAATGCCAAATTATTTTTATTTTTTGTTCACCGTGTTCTGTACCAAAACAAATTATGAAATATGCACTTGATTACAGATTTTAATTTATTAATTTGAAAACACTTGCAAATATTCCTTATGGTCCATTCATTGTCTTATGTAATTCTCTGCACTGTTGCATCCTTTATTTCAAAGGGAAGGATGACCTTGTACTTGTGAGATGCAGGCTCAGACATTTTGAGACACTCCCAAAAGTTTCCTCTTTAACTTGGCTTCTGCCAGAAGATTTCTAAATGTAAATGTAGGTGCTTTAAAGCATGTCCTGATTGCTTAATGATGAATAACCACAGATGACTTGAGTTCTACTTGCTTAGGTACTAATTATAGATGCCTTGCTGAAATACACCCAACATTTTGGGTTAGCAGGGGAGGAGCTTGGCTACTGTTCTGGCAGGTGCTGGAATAAGACTTGAAGACTGACAAACAGGAGTAATTTAGGGAATTAATAGTTGAAAAAATTGACTGTAGCTATTACTTGCTTTGGTTTTTTACTTGTAAAAAAGAGAAAATAGAATTTCTTAGGAAAGAACTCTTTGAAGTATTCTGAAGATGTGCTGTTTTTGCAGACCACTGTGAGTTTCTTTTCTGGAAGGTGTTGTATGTGGTGAGAAGAAGTTATTACTTTTTGTCTGGTATTGAAGGCAGATGCATAATTAAGCATGAATCCCATACTTTCAGCTTTCAACCCAAATGCAGCAAAAATATTTTTTACTTGCTTGCCTTCAGCTTAAAAAGCAAAACTACTGATTTCTAAATGAACTACATGAGCCTGTGCCTAAATCCAGCATCCACTACCTAACTGAAAGGCTGTTTCACAGGACTCTAACAGATATATCTAATTCTTTCTTAGTCACTCTACTTGAATATTTTTAAAAAGTCAGTGCACATTTTTAAAATGTCACTGCACTTTTACACGTCAATGAACTCGTAGGTTTCTGCTTCTGCCATACAGATCCTGAAGAAAGCCTGAACTCAGTTTTGTGATATATTGGTTTTGTGATGATGACAAATTACAGGTCTATTTTAATTTACTTCACTGTTTGGTAAATTTTAACACCTCATGCTCATAGCCTGGTGAAAACGAAGCAAAGAAAGAGTATTATTCCTAGTTAACAAAAAATGAAAAATTATTAATCTTCCAACTATCATTTTCCCAAATTTACCAAGAAATATCTCTGCATATAAAGCAAAAACTCAGATTGTCTTCCTTTCTGATTTGAAAACTCCAAAGAACCCCCACCCGAAGCAAAAACAAACAAAAAAAATCCCATTTTCCTCTTATTTCTTAGTACTGATTTCTTGGTAACTGACATTGTAGAAGCACTTGCACTCTCAAGAAATAGCAGTAGATATTTTTTACTGCCAGCTCTACTTTGGGAAGGAATTGGCTGTTTCCCACTTGAACCTGCTAGAGAAATACTTGAAAGGATTTTTAGAAATAAACATTTCAGCAACTGAAGACAAAATTAACCATATAAAGGGAGATATTTTATATTACTTGAATTTAAAGAGGAAAGTGGAATTATACAATAACTACATGCTCTTGCCAGAAAGGACAGGGTAAAAGAAACTGTAGAATATACATGGAAATATCTTGTTTGCTTCATATATAAATAGAAACACAAAAGGAAAGTAAATGACCCCATCACTTCCCTAATTTCTGAAATTCAGATACCTTTTATATCTTAATACAGGAGCTGCCTGTGCTGAGAGCCAATCATTTCTCTGTACTGGGGCTGCCATGCTGAGCACCAGGCAGCATCACGTCTCCCTGAAACTGTCTTATGAACCCAGTCTATGAAGAAATTCCTAAGAAACACTTGATCAGATAAGAATATTTTCAAGCAATAATCATGTAAAGGTTTCCCAGATGGATGATTTTGTGCCATGAATAGAACACTGTGGGGCATTGTTTTTTACAAATAGCTTTTANAAAAAAAGTTTTTTTTTTTTTTTTTTTTTTTTTTTTTTTTTTTTTTTTTTTTTTTTTTTTTTTTTTACACAGTTGTCTTTTATTTCCCTGCAATGTTGGTGGTAGGAATTGCTGTAGGCCTCACAGGGAACAAGCAGCCAACCCAGAGTTTCATAAAAAACACCGTGTACATGCTTAAGCCTGCCCACATACACTGCTAAGCACAGAGCCCAGCTCAGGGCAGCT
>WEIU01010868.1:0-44686 GCA_013389925.1 Aegithalos caudatus | reverse complement strand
CTGGCCCAGAAAAAACTCCAGAGTGAAAACAGTGAAAAAAGGATCCAGACTTGTGTTTCGTGCATGATTTCCAGCAGCCTCGGCAGTACAAATTGGAAGCCACACATCTAGCCAATGCATGAAGACCATTAACCATGTGGTCACCACTCAATTACATATTCCCATTTTTTGCTGCCTTTTTGGATTATTTCAATGGCACAGCTCAAGGCAGCTGCAATCAGTGTCTAAGGAGTTACAGCTGTTCATCATGGATGTGTCAAGAAAAAGAGGGTTTGGAGCTTGTTTCCAGGGATCCTACTGTGTAGAAGGCTGGCAGGGGCTGTGGAAAAGAAAAGGTACTGAAAAGAATTTCTGTAAAGCTGTTTTCCATAGCTTGGGTCACACGTGGTGAATAGTTGAGGTGCTTTTTGGTTGGGCAGCCTGGGCATTTTCATGGCAACTGTCAGGCAGTCAGCATTTCAGAGCTGGTGACTAAATAATTGAGGGGTTTGTTTTTCAGCCATTTTCCTTGATATCTCTTATAAGGCCAGGCATGGACCAATGTTTGCAATCAAATAGCTCATTCTTTACATTTGCTGTTTCAGGTTGCCAGCATGTGAGGTTGGGTCAGACATTCAGTCAAACTCATAATTTTGGGGAAAGCACTATTCAAAGAGGTGAGTAAGTACAATAAACTGCTGAAAGGAGACTTCCCAATTTATTTAGTGTAAGAAGACAGAGAAGGTTCTTTTCTTATCCCAAATAAGCCAATGACTTTGTTTTAATTATATCATGGTGAAGAAGGCTTTTTTCTGCTGACCTTTTAAGATCTCAAAAGCAACATTATTTGCAACTCTAAGCAGTTACCATGGTGCAGTGGACTTATTTTTAGCCAATAACTGGATGATTAGGCTTTGCAGAGAATGATGTAGATATATGGTGACAGAAAACTTCTCACATGGGATTTGTCCAGAAATCTACTGGGCATCTTTTGGGGGGGGATGAATGCAATTTGCCTTTATTTGATTAAAGTTTCACTCTGTTCTTCTGTGGTTGCCTGAAACATGACTTACCAACTTGAAAACAAATTAAAAAAAAACAAAAAACTTGCTACATTGCAAGGAATTTTCATTTCTAGAGATAAGTGTAGAAGATATATAATGACAATTTTAATACAATTCAAATGCTTCACAGATTATGGAATCTTTTTCCATATGGCACCCACACAGTGCAGTTTTATGGGTCTAGCTCTCCAGCTGTATCAGTTTATAGGAGGTGTATGTGCCTATGACTGTCTCTTGGTGCTGAACATATTTCATCTCTCACCTCCCACCACTGTGGCAAAGGTAAACAAAGCAGGATTTAAAAGATAGAAGAGAATGAATGAATCCAGCAGTCTTTGTGTCAGCTAAAGCCAGAAGATAGAAAGGAAGTGATATGTAGCAACAGGAACCTCATGGAAATTCCTGACAGTTATGCCATTCTCCCACAGATTTTACAAATGTTTTGGATAATCCTTAGTGCCATAATGACAGGGACTGTACAGATGAATGCAGATGATGTCTAACAAATGTCTTTCCTCTCTTTTCCTCTATGTGTGTATATATGCACATTCATACATATAAAATTACAATCATCTCTTAAATAGAACTTTTATTGCAAGACATATCCTAAGGAGCTTCATGAACCATAAAATGTGACAACAAAGCAAATAGGTACCATGTGCTCTTCACAGTCATGGGAAAGACATTTACAGGCACTCAGGGATCACAGTGATATACCTGCATGGATTGAGCTTATACCAAGCATGAAGAAGCTCTAGAATTGTTAGTTATGTGCATTTTCAATGTGTATTTCATATATAAATTCCACATATGACAAGACCCTAATGTGATTTAAGTAGAGTTTTCTTTAATGGCTGCATGACTGAAAGGTGGAAAGCTAGCAGTTTCTAGATTTTTAGAAGTGGAAATTGGGAAAATGTTAATTAAGAAGATTCATGGAGACTGATGTTAGACAGAAAGGCAATTAAGACTGGCCTCAAGCTATGTTCAGCACCAAGAGACAGGCAATGTAGGCATATAAACCTCCTGTAAATTGATGCAGCTGGAGAACTAGACCCATAAATCTGAAATTTGGCTTTCACTGTGTTTGTTTCCTGTAGAATGCTGCTACCTGTTTAGGTATGGATATAATATTCTCATTGAACCACCTGTATGTGTCCTCCATGTCCTCTTGCCATAAGAAACAGTGTGTACCAAACATTCACATAAGCATGCTAAAATAAGATTAATAAAATAAATAAAGGAGAGAATGCATCAGAAAATATCTCTCCTTCCACAAAGTTAAAATTGATTACAGAAGGGAAAGCTAAGTACAGTGAAATCTTAGGTTACCTTTAAAAATATTCTCTCCTAATAGTTCCCTGTCACAATCGGTTTATATTCAGTTCATTGTAACCAGATGAATCAAATGGAATATTATAGAAGATGTAATTTATGACTGTGTTTAATAACATACAGTAAATGCTGTCCTTAGTAAAACTTAGTAAACTCATGAATGAAAGCAAACAACACATTCAGAATCAATATCTAACTTCTCTGCAACCTATAGAAAATTCAAGATGTTCTTGCTTTCTCTGTTATCAATAAAACTGTTTCTCAGCAAGATGTTCATTCTCGATTAAAAAAAATTCTACTTAAAAAAAAATTTAGATTTTTTACAAAACTCATTGCAAACTTAATTTTTTTATTGTATTTTTCCAGTTAAACTAGAGATTGCAAAATTAGATGCATTTTTTGATTTGTTCTTTGTTTGAACTGGAGAGTGTAGTTCTTATATCTGCTCCTATATCTCAATTTTTTTTTTTTAAGGTCTTTCCTTATTTATTACTAATGTAGAAATGGAAACATAATTTTCTTGGACATTTTTTAGCCAAAACTGCTGAAAGAATTCTTGGGTAGTGAGAGCGAGATTTAGCAGAGAAAGAAGAGAAAATCAGGAAAATCAATGAATGTTGAAAGAGGTTACAAAATGAGAAAATGAAAATTTTAACCTCCTGCAGGAACAAAGTCAATTATGGTAGTGCATTGTTGATTTGGGTTACAATTTCTTTATGCAAGTGAAATGGAAATAGGTGGTGTACAAAATGTGCACCCAATTTCTGGAAGAAGTTTACAAAATCATTAACTGTGCAATAGCAAGCTGCCAATAACAAATGAGCCCAAGACCATAAATATAATTTTTGTGTTGAATTATTTGACTAGTTAGATTCAATAAATCTTTAAATCAGACCTTCCTTCTGAGGTATCTTTTATTGTGTGCTTTCACATCCATGTAGCTTTATTGATTGTATCTTCTTCACTGCCATATGTTAAATTGCAAGCAATAAAATTGAAACATTAAATCAAATTCCTTTCCTTTCATGTGTCACTTACCTATTGGGAACATATGTTACACTGGCACAATAAAACTTGCCCTGAAGGCGTAGTCTCTGTAAGGGAGGCTGTGAAAATGGAGGCGTATAAAAATGCCCCAGTGTCCTACCTGAAGATTAAGCTTCAATAAAATAAAATTATAAATATTTCAAACATAAAATATGACTTGTAATGATGTAGAACAAATTCTCTAGAGTCCATGGCTGTAAAAGGAATGCAGAGGATATCTGCAGCATGTGTCTTCTAGCAGATTTTGCCACCCCACCTATGATGCAGATCACTACATTTCCTTGAAAGAGTTTAACTAAAACACTCTTCCCACTCAGCTGAATTTTTTGCCAGATTCACCTACCTAATATTTCTTCTCTACATAATGCTTTTTGGGTTTTTGGTGGGTTTTTGTTTGTTTGTTTGTTTTTTTTTCCCTATCCATCTGAGACTAATGAGACCTGCACAAAAAAAATAATTAATAATTTCAATATGTTTTAAAATAATACGTGATACCTAAGTAGTTGATGTTAGTGTATAAAATATTTACTTATGCCTCCCTTAGAAGTAGTCTGATTGGTTCTTTCTTAGATACAGGCTGTTGAACTATATAACACTTATAATAAAATAATGCCTTAAGGGTCCTACTTTTATAAAGAACTAGGGTAGATAATTAGATTAAAATTCTAGTTTTTAGTCAGTTTTGTTCCTTGCTCATAAGCACCAGATGATCCTCATACTAATATCCCAATACTTGGATTATAAACTTATATTATACAAACAATATACAAACTTACTAAAAGGAAGTGAAAAGTGCAGAATTTGGGGTTTTAGCAGCATGCATATTTCAGAAAGTTTTGCTTATTTCTTCCCTCTTGTCTGGCCTTAGCAGAGATTGTTCAGTAGTGAGCAGAAGCTTGGCATGGCAGCTTGAAGAGAGTGAAGAAAATATTTTTTATAGCTGAATGTTAAGTTAGCTCAAACCAGAGAGCATGTAATTGTCAAAACCACACTGGAACTAACTCACCTATTCTTTCTAAAAGTGCCATGGGGTTTTCATTTCACAATTGGTCCATGGGACATTACAGCTTATTGTTTGTTTCATTGCAAAAGACTGTGAAATATTGAGATTGAAAGTGACTTTAATTTCATTTCCAAAAGAAAGAACAAAGTTTAACTGATATTTTCTAGAGCATGAGTCCAACAGAACAGCTGGGGTTTCAATGAGAAGGAATTCTACCTCCATTATAAGAATGAATTTTCTGTGTTGTTTGGGAGAGATGCTTGGTTCCTTCATCTGCTCTGTGATCATAATGCAATAGTTTGACTACACTTATCTATCTCATACAATTATTTTTCTTCTGACTACAGTTCTTGCAAACGAGTTTTTAAGTAAAAAATCAAAACAATGTCTGACTTAATGAGCATTATAAAGAAAAGCTGTCAGTTCATACAACCCTTATTACTTCTTCATGAAAAATCTGCTTTTGAGACATTATCCATTGCTTTTCATTCTCAAGCCCAGGAGGGAGCAAATCAATTGCAAATGCAAAATTTGTCAAAGGCCTTGGGCCCAACCCTTACAGAAGTACAGCCCATGCTAAATGGCTGTGCTCCACAAAAATTACAATGGGGTAGTGAGAAGGAGTCTTCAATCCTGGCCAGAAAAACTGCTTATGCAGCTGGGTCACAGATGCTAATTTAGATGAAGGGGTACAGAAGTCACTGCAGGCATTTTCTTTCAAAAGATTTGGTCTGCTATATCTGTACAGCATTTCAATGTTATATATGTTCATGAACTAAAATTATCAGTACAAAACATGGAGGATATATCAATCTTATTTAAGTCCTTTTGTAACTGTTGCTGCCCTCTTTGTCAAACTTTCACATCTCCAATGAATGCATCAGTCCCGTGGATGTGTATCTTAGGGTAGGATAGACTTCAAATTCTAGTCATTTGAGGTTTGATATTTAAGTATGAGGTGCTTACCCTTCCTCTACAACAAAGCAAGATATTTCAGAGACAGATTTCTATTTTAGAAAAAAAGGTTTAGATAACCAGTGTTTAGATATGCTGATGTTTTTGGGGTTTATTTTTGATTAATATGAAAGGAATTTAGGTGATTTGAGCAGAAATTAGCTTTTTTCATACTTTTAAAATCCCATTACTAGTTTTCATTTATTATTTTTATTGAGCTGGATTCTACAGACCTCTGCCACTCCTAAGGCAGCCCCTTGCTGGACAACTAATACCACTGTTTTCAAAGTGTTAACTGGGCTGTCCTTACTTCTCAGTGAATAAGCGTGGTCAAATCTGGCATCTGGCTCATCTCCCAAGTATGTTGAATGAGGTTGGCTAAGAGTCTTTGATTTACTATGAACAAATAGTTAAAGCAAAATTCAAACCAGATAAATAGATCATTTATGTAATAGTCACTCATTACTACCACCCCCTGCTACCATGACATTATGAATACAAAATATCATTATGAAATTAGACTTGTGAGGATTAACTGCATTGAAAATTCTGTACATGGTTACATGTGGCAGTTCCACAGGGTGCTTTCTTGTAGAACCATCCAAAAACTTAGAAAACCCCCCACACCCCATTATGTATATGAAACTTTTGTATTGCTTAGAGTGAAAATATAGCATAGCAAAAGACAATATTTCTAATACAATGATAGTGTCTTCTCATCTGTAGCTTTGTGTGTTAAAAAAAATAGCTGGGCTGATAAGGCAGCTCTTTAAAAACAGAAGGGTAAGCTGCTCTGCACTGAAGTTTCTGTTGTTGCAGAGGAGCTGCAACCAAGGGAATTCACCAAAGATGGGCTGAATGTCTTGCAAATATATATACATAAATAAACAGATGCATATGAGCCTGTACAGCCTAAAGTTCACTCTTGCACAAAAACTCTGTCTGAGCTTTTACCATAAGAGCCTCTGACATTTTGAAAGTACTTGGAGTCAGGTCATTCTTTGAGGTAGTTCTCCACAGACAGTGTGGAAGACTTTTAACCTGAAGAAAGCCAGATTTAATTAGAATACATGCTAGGACAACTCTGTAAATACAGCTCATCACAAACTCAGTCATACACTGTCCAAAAAAAAAAAAAAAAAAAGGTTTATGTACAGCTCTGCACTGTGCCTCTGCAGGGATGCTCTCAGCTTCTGGCCAGCTCAGTAGCTTTGAGTTGCAGAAAAATTGGCACAGCTCTTTCTGGCCCTGGGGAAGTTTTCTTTCCTCATTCCTGATCCCTGGTTGTCTCTGCCTGTTGCTCCTCTCAGCAAGCTCTCCCACTCACTTGTGTGCGGACTTTCTATGATTTTGGACTCTGCTGGCCAGCTTGCAGTCTCTGAAAGCGTGTACCCTCTGCATGAACTAAATAATTTCCTAGGAAGGAAAGATTTTTCAACCCAGGGAACTTCACCTGACCCTGTGGTTTTTCTAATAATGTAACACATGAACAGATACAAACAAGTAATAATACTATTAACACATGTATGTAGTAGTACTATTTTATAGATATATGTGTGTGTATGTGTGCATTCCCTAGCAACAATATTATTTACTGATCCTAGGCATGAAAGAACATGGAGGGTTTACAGCACCCAGTGAAAGAATGGAAGTGCTCAAAAATCAACTGACTGAATCACACCTATGGCAAAGACTGAATCACCCAGGCAGGGTATTTTTACACAAAGTTTGGCTGAAGAGCCTAAGCAGGCAATAATGTCTTTCTGATAATTATCCAAAGTGTATCACAGGAAGAAAGATTCCTCAAAGAACCCAATAGATGAAACCAGAAGCATTAAATTGAGAATATCTCTGAATTACTTTTACTCTTTAGGGAGCTGGCACCAACAAAAGATGAGCTATAATTTGGAGTCTGGAAAAAAAACAGCATAAATTTCAACCTCTCTTCCTTGTAAGAAGCCATTCTGAGTTTTGGCTACTCTGTTTAATTTTGTTTTGATTTAAAGAGAAGGAATAATAGTGGTCATACATATTGCTTCCAGGGATTTAATAATTTTTTTTTTTACAAATATATGTCAATACTCCTGAATGTAGACTGCACAACAAAATTGCATCTTAAGCCACCAGCAGCTTGATGGAGAGGAACTCTCATACAGGGAAGTTTTCTATTCAAACAAGGAAAGTCATATTTGATGACAGAGTTTCTAAAGTTGTTTTTTTTTCTAATTATTCCAAGCAAGTCAACAAAACCCAATTAGGTGAATGTAAATATGATTCCTTGAAACAAAACCACATCATTGCATAAGAAAGATCCATTCAACATATATTTTAATGAGAAAGAAGTACAATATGTAAAATAAATTTTAAACTAATTTCTTCATAATCCTTGCCACCAATCAACTCTTGAATAGAGAAAATTTCTATAAAATCTCCATATCCTAGCAATATTTATTGCTGTTGAGTTCAGGACTCCTGCTACAAATTTATCTCCTCTGTAATTTTGTTTAAAAAATGAGCAACTTGATAAAAGTAGTTTTTAAAAAAACAAACACATGAAGAATCACCCTCTTCCAGTACAAAACTGTATAAAAATCTTTAGACAATAATTTATAATAAACACTATATGAAAACCATTTTTAAATTGATAAAGATAAAAATTTCTGACCTTAAAGTAATTGTTACTTATATCTTTTCCTTGATTAGAAAATTAGCTGCAGGAATTTTCTCAACATTCAACTTTTCTAAAAAGCAGGAAACCTTTCCAGTTTAGTTACACAATGGTGAGATTAACTCACATTTTGTTCCTCCTTTTACAGCTCAAAGAATATTTGCTTGCACATTGCATCTGTCTATTCAATTCCCAGTCTCAGATAACAAAGGAAAGAAAAGCCATTGAGATAGTAAAATTGTTAAAAGTAAAAGAAGCAATAAAAAATATTTTAAACATTGGTAAACTGGTTCCCAGAATGGTGTAATGGAAGTGGATTGAGAAACACTAAGAAGAAAACCATACCTCCTGTGTGAAGTTTATTTTCCAGAAACCTCCACCTTTTATGCAAAACTACTCTCTGACACTCTTTCCCTTCTCAAAGGTGCTTAGATTTTCTTGAGAGGAAAAAACCCACATAGCAAATCCTGAAAGAAATCATCCCACTTCATATCTTTTGTTCACACTTACCATGTAGCTCATGTGTTTTTTTTGTAGTAAGGCAGAGGTGTGAAATTTGCCTTTTGTCCTCTTTCACCCAGTCAGCAAAGCAAACCATTCTAGGCAATGCTCCAGGAGAGTAACCTCCACAAAAAGTAAATCTGGTTAATATTAGTAGCCTACATTGCACTGCCCACCCTTGGAGGATTGTGATGAAACCACTTTTCCCATCTGACATTCCAACGTGCCATCTCAGAAATTTACTAGCTAAATCTACTTTAGAAAGATATTTCCAAGTATCCCATATTCACAGTATTTTCCTGCAGGCTGAATTTATTTTTAAAGTCTCTGCATATTTGCTTGTCCAAGAAAAGGACGCCAAATGCCATTCCCTATCAATTACTAAATACATATATATGATCCATTTGGAAAGTATTGCAAAAATTTGAAACTGTAAATATCTTTGCAAGCTGCAGAAAAATCAGACCGATATGCTTAAAAGTGCTATGAATACATGAGTGCCAGATGTACTGGGCTACAGAAAACATCACTCTCTTTTGTTTTTTACCACTTAGAGTCCACACAGCAGTCTATTGGTATTAAATAATCTGTCCACTGAGGAGGTTGACAAATGATGAGCAGTGTTAGCATTTACTGAGATAGAAATAGAGAAAAAAAGGACATGTCAGTGTTTAATATTATCAAGCTAATGGCAGCACAACTTTGAATTTACAGAAGCTCTAAACCACCTGGTTTCCACAATATTGAGCTCAGGGTGGAACCATTGTTCTGGTTCTCCTGTAACACTGCCATGATGGAGGATTGGTTTTCCAAAATAAATATAATGAAAACAAGGCTGGGCAGTTGTGTATACCCAAAACACTCTGCAGGACAAGGCATAAATGTGAACAAATGGCTCAGATATACACTTTATAACCCTTGTGGTTGTTTTCTGCTGAATGTAAGGGGGAGAAGTAGCAAACAATGTGTTTTTGCATAGTTCAGAAAATACTTGATACCATCCAACCTTATATCAAGCTAGAAGATTTTCTCTTGCATTTCAAATTATATGCATGCTATAAATTCCAGTACAATTGCTGCATTTTACACAGTTGTATGTGGTCCAGGTTTATATTATGGTCTGTGGGTATCCTTGCAATTTGAATTGATTGATTGTACAGTTCTTTAGTTACAATAATAAATACGTAAGGCAAACTAAAAGCAAGATTGTAAGTGCAATAAATAGCACAATAATTTCATAAAAAGTATAATTACAGTACTGAGAAGAAGGGAAGAGAATTGGAGAGTAAGATTAATAACTGAAATAATATTTCTCTTCCCAAGTAAATTTGGAGCCCCATTTGTCCATATTTTAATGATATGCATCTGGGATCACTGAGATTGTTCTTTCATCTAAGCTTGGATTCACCTCCTCAAAATGTAGCTGTAAAGAAACCAGGTAGTGAGTTTAGCCAGACATCTCCAGTCTCACCCTGCCTGATGCACAAAGGTAGGGTCATTTCCCCACATCTTTTAGGAGTGAATGAACTCTATCTATGGGTATTGGTCTCTTCTTCCAGGTAACAAGTGACAGAAAGAGAGGAGAAAGTGGACTCAAATTGTGCCAGGGGAGGTTTAGAAAGGATATGAGGAAAAAAATATTTCACTGGGGGGATGGTCAGGCATTGGAATAGGCTGCCCAGGGAAATGGTGATCCCTGGAAGTGTAGAAAAGGTGCGTGGATGTGGCACTTGGGGACACAGTATAGTGGTGAACACAGCAGCGCTGGGTTAATGATTGGGCTTAATGATCTTAGAGGCCTTTTCCATCGTTGATGATACTATGGTACTAAGAATTGGTCAGAAAACAAAATTCTTTCAGTATGAATTATCAGGATGAGTATATTTATAGCAAGCATTAATTGATTCAGTATTGCTAGATTATTTATTCAATGCATTTTTTCAGACTCTAGCTGTTCCAATTCTTTAGATTATCAAAGAAAATTTTTGTATCCAAAGGATATAAGTTTGAGATACACCAGCATGGCTTGTGAAGGCTTTAATTTAAATATACTAGACTTCTATCAGAAATCAGTTAATTTACAGAATATTGTTCTAGAGTTTATAATTTTATTTTCATTATTAATAATGAGTCACATTTCTTCTGACATAAACTGGCATATCTCCTTTGAAACAAATGAGACTATGCCATTTTATTATAACTGAGAATTGAGCCCTTTGCACCAGTTTCTGCTTGTTGATATTCTGTGAAATAAAAGTGCTTTCATTTTGAGTTGAGCCCTCAGGATTGCACCAAATAGTCTGGCAATTTTGTATGCCAAAACTGTGGGCTGTTGTTGGTGTGTGGTAAATGCGTAGATGATCTGCAGAGGAACTGGAAACAGAAAGAAATCTCTGCTTGAGCTACTTCATCCTCCACATGTGGTGTCACTTTAGTCAACAAAAACAGTTTATTTCTTTATGTGCGTCTTTAATTTTCTCTTTTCTTGCTTTATTTTGGCTATAAAAATTTTGAAAATGTTGTTTTAGTTAATTTTTTGATTGAGTGCCCAGAAGCTTTTGCTCTGAAGGAAGAAAGCTTCAAAGTGTGAAAATTTTAGCATTTAAAATTAAGTTTCTGTCTTACAAATATTTGCAAACATGCTCAATTCAGAGGTAGTCAACCTAAAATTTCTGAACTATGAATGTTTTGCAAGCATATGGTATGAACAGATGATATAGAACAGGATAATAGGAGTTTGTAAGAACAGCCTAGCAATATCACGGCTGAGTTCTAAAGTTATCCATCTAACTGAATCCAAAAAACTACTATAACTTGCTTTGCATGTAGAGTTACTCTCCATATAATTACTATAATTGTGGTTATTAATGTATATTTAAAATAAAATTACAATATATTTAGTCTTAATGGTGTGTTTTGGATTCTATTCAACGAATAAAAAGACTAAGATTTTTTTTTAATTGTGCACCATTTCAATTGTATGGGGCTATGTTCTGGATTTGTAAAAGAAACAGGTGTTTTTGTTATTGCTGAGCAGAGATTACACACAGCCAAAGCCTTTTCTGCTCCTCACCTCACCCCTCCAGGAAATATGGGGTGTGTGAAGCACTGGGAGGGGACACAGCCAGGACAGCTGACTCTAACTGACCAAAGGGATGTTCCAGACCTTATGGACTAATGGTTAATATATAAAGCTGCTGGGAAAAGAAGGAGAAGAGGGGTTGTTCAGAGTTTTGTCATTTGTCTTTCCAAGTCACATGTGATAATGGAGCCCTGCTTTCCTGGGGATGGCTGAACACCTGCCTGCCCATGGAAAGTGGGGACAGGATTCCTTGCTTTGCTCTGCTCTGCTTTGCTTTGCTTTGCTTTGCTTTGCTTTGCTTTGAAAACCTTTACCTATTAAACTCTTTATCTCAGCTCACAACTTTTTACACTTACTCTTCTCCCATTCTGATTCTCTCTCCCCTCCCACCAGAGGAGGACAAGTGAGTGACTATGTGGATTCACTGCAATTCAGGGTTAAACCACGTTAGTGGAATAGAACAGAGTGAAATAAATCCTATCCTGGAGGATGCTTTGAGCACAGAAACTAGAAAAAGTAAGAAATGAATGTGACATCACAGCTATGAAAGAAGAGAAAAGTGAAGGAATGAATAGGCTGGTATTGTACTATGTATGTAAATAAAAACATGAATCCTTTATTTCAGATAGGAAGTAACAATCAAAGACAACCAGGCATGATCTTATTTTTCTGAAGGATTTTTGGAGATATTTTATTATATTTCAAGAACAGAGACCACTGGTAGAAACCACTACTGTTATCCATTTTAAACTCTCATATCATAAACAAAAGAATTAAGCCAATGATTTTGCACTGTCCCCAGAAGTTTTGATTGGACCAGTAAACACCTTTCAGCAAGGTGTCCTAAAAGAGTCATCATGATGAAAAGCAATACCTAGGTTACTAATAAACTACACCATTAAAGTATGATAGTATTTTTCTTACAATTTCAGACCTTAGATCTAGTCACATTTTCCACTGGATTAAAGAGTGTCCTGCAATTTTAGCGAAATTTAGTAAAATATTCTGATGACCTTAGAGATAAAGCACCTAGGACAATAAAAAAAAAAGGACAGTGTGGAACAGCAGATTTAGGTAAATATGAGGATTCAGAAAGTAATAAGAGAAAATATATGATGTCAGTTTTGTGAAATAAATTCTCATCACAGGAGAAACATGGCAAAAGAAATCACATTTTTGCCAGATGCATGAAAAGCAAAACATATGGCTTGTTTGTCTCACATTTTTCGCATATTTCTTCTATGTTGACAGACAGGTTTTGGGAAGATGGAAAATGCCTTTCATTTCAGTGAAAGGTTCATAACTTTTTTATCTTTCTTATTTCTATGTTTGCCAGCTTGAAAATAACTGTTTCAAACAGTTAAAAATTATTTCAAAGCACGTTAAAAACAGGCATATATTGGAAAAATTAAAGTACAAAGAGAAATTTTGATCGAGTCCCACAGTTTTATATAAGGTATCATTGTTTTCCAAATTCCTTGGAAGAGGATTTTAGCAATGAAAGGAAATGGTACTTACATATCCCTGTATTTTTTAAGACAGAGGAAAATCTGTTCAACCTGGTTAAAAAGTTAAGGTAAATTCCTGATCTACCTGACCAACAAAAAAAAAAAAAAAAGTAAGCCCCCCAGATTTTTCTACACTCCTAAGTGTGACAGTCCCTAAATATAGATGCCTAGTGCTGGAAATAGACTTCACAGATGGGCTCCCAAGTTTGTCTCAGTCAACGGAGACATTTTGGCAGCTGAGAGTGGGCTCTGCAGTACACAATGTATTGGGCAATAGGACAGCAAAACACATTGAGGAAATCTGTCCTCTGGCCTGGAGGATGTCTGTCCCTTCAGCATCTGGTCTTGCTTAATAGATCCTAACCTTGCATCTGGATGTCCTGGGAACATGACACCAGGACACCTAAAGAGTTATCAGGTTCAAAACACCTCCATTTCAGCATAAATCATAGTTATATGAGCCCATAGCTATGTTCTCCTAAGACCTTCCATTTCGAAGGAATCTTGTTAGCAGAAGAAAGGATTTGATTTGAATCCTTCCTCATTTTATCAGGTCTTGGGTACTGCAAGCAAGGAATGAAGGTCCAAAGTTTTTCACAAAGAAGCAGTTAAAGAGAGAATTTATTTGTAAATAGGAATTCAGTGGCCTGTTTTTCCCTTTTTAATTTTTTTTCACTACTTTGTTTTACATTTTGCCATTTTTGAAACAGTTTTATTTTTGTTAGAGTTGTATGAAACTGTGCCTCAAAACGGTGCAGTTGCTTAATTATGGGTAAGTGCCACTGTGCTGGTAGTTAAACACACCAGTTTAGAGCAATATGTCTTTAAAAATGATCCCAGACTTGTGGCATCAATGATTTTTGTTATGAAGCATAGATGAGAAATGATAATTAGTAATTAATCTTAAATGATAATTAGTAATTAAACTTCAACATAGTGGTTGGCAGTTAGAGAATTACTATGGATTAAAAACCAGAAGAATTACACAAGTCATGTAATGAGGACAAAATTAGGCTGTACATCAGGAAGGTATTTAAACAGGCATCTGACTTGAGACATGTCCTCTGAAATGCACAGTTTTAAAGCAGGAGTGCAGTGGAGTCAGTGAGATAAAATAGCCACCAATAGGACTGTTTATGTCTATAAGTGTTTAAATATTTTGGGGGTAGCTAGGGCTATGTTTTGCATGAAGAATAACACAAAATTCAGTTAATGAATGTGCTTTCAGCTAAATATTTTAACAGTATGCAGCAATTATAGTAAGAATCTGTGTGAGAAGAAGTCATGTAAAAATTGAATAAGGGCCCTGAGACGTGTGTCTTTGTACAATACCTTTATAAATCACTCCTGCTCAACTAAGTCAGCATCCTGCTGTTCACAGCTGCTTGCCCAGAGAAGTTCAAATATAAAAATTATTTTAAAAAATAATGTGGAAATCCATTATACAGCTGAAAAATTAGTCAAGCACATTTTGTACTGGATAATTAGTCATGTATTGGCAAGTCTTGGTTATCCAGGGTGTCACCAGCTCAGAAGTCATTTGACATTCTGATTTAGACTGTAAATATCTAGTCACATGCTAAATATAACAGTCTTTTCTAATGCTGTTTTAGCATAAGATTCTTTATCTATTTAGAAACTCCTGCCAGTGATTTGGAATTTCAGCATACAGAACAACTGGAGAAACAAGTCCTTAACTAAGTCACTTCAAAATTTCTCTGCTCTTACAAAATGGGTTATCCACATGCAATCATCTATCCTATAATTGCTCACACTTTGTTGAGCTGAGCCAAGAAAAATGCAGGTAAGATCCAGAAAGGCAATGGTAACTAAAACCAAGTTTGTTGGATTTAAATTAAAGGTTAACTTATATTAAAAAAAAAAAAAAAATCACAAATAAAAATGACTTATGCAACTTTGGTTAAAACCAAAAAATTCTCATTTCAGAGAATGCCCAAGGAAAATCCTACTCCATGAAAGTGGACTGAAATGGTACTTTTGGAGTGAGTAAAGGAGCTTTACAGATGGGCCAGGTAATAATATTATCCAAACAGTTAGATATATTTTGGAACTTAGGAATTGCAAGAACAATTAGTTGAATTCAATAAAATCCACTCCAATGGACATACAGAGAGGATGAGCAAGGAATGCTTTATCCATTTAGAAAACAAATGACTGAAGTTTTTTACCATTTCTCCAGATGCATTAGATTAAAAGGAGATCAAGCCAAGGAGACTGTTTCAGACTGCTAAGAGCAAATACTCCATTAAAAGCAGATTAACACTGAAAGCACAATTGTTCTACACATTTTTCTTATAGATTTTAGTGTCACCTACTAGGGTGCAAAATACAGATGATGACTGGAAACGCTAGGTCAGGGACTAAAGGTGAATTCAAGGTGAGAAATGTCTTAAGAATAGAAAGGGAGAAACACTAAGTATATCTAGCCAGAAAATCTACAAGATAAATTGGTATGATGGTGTAGTTTATACTTTCCCCTTAGGGATAGAGTACTTACTACTAAGTAGAAGATATCAATGCCAGATCTGAAATGAGAAGAGTGCATTTGCTTTTTCGCTGTGAGCAGAGTTTAGCAATATCTACAGGGAAATACAAGTGTCTAGATTATATTTATTGTAAGACAGGCAAGAAATTGAAAGTGGGAAAATATATTAGCATAGATTCATGACAGCTGGATATGTAGAGAGAGATGATAAGTTTTCTAGCATTTGCATTCTTTAAACACTGTTCTAGATTAATAGGCTTCTATTTCCTAGGGTTTGACATTCATAGATATTTATATTAGTTTTCCCTTAAATATTTAAGGGATAGTCAAGAATTATTGAGATTTCATTTTATTGGCAATCCAAGATCTATTTCTAAAATATTGGAAGGTACTTTGTGTTTCAGGAAGAAATCACAAGAGCAGGAAATCTCACTGGCAAAGAATTTTTATGGCAATAGCTGAAAAAATCTTTTAGTCTGAATAGAATTTTTAAAGTTTCTTATCTGCCTTTTATAGATAAAAGCCACGTTGTGTCTTTAGAAATAGGGAAGGACAAGAATGAGGAATAATACTTAAAAAAAAAAGCAGTAGACAAATAGCTATTTACATTATTCATGAATGGTCATCGACTCAGAGGTCCGAATTTTGATCCATCCAGCAATTGTTACACATCAAATAACATCAGCATACTACAATAACAGAGTAATATAGCAGTAAAAATAAAGCTTACTGGCACTTGACAATAGTTTGGAATAGTAAAAGTGGTACAGTGATATGGCAAGTGAGGTCAATATCTAGTTAGGAGCTGTAATTGTTTACGAGCCTGTCTGGAAAAGCAGGTTTTGATGTTTATGCTCAAAGTTCTTGGTGAGCAGAGATTTGGCCAGACTGGTGGAAAAAGTAATGTTTTTTAAAAGATGTTCAGCTTTCAGAATGTTTTCCAGCCCTTATATTTTTGCTCATCAAGGATGAATGGCCACTAGGACTGAAAGCAGTCCTTGGGGCTTATGATTTAGGCATAACAAAAACAGTCGACAATGTAGCTGCAGCTCTAGTGCAAGTGATTTTAAGCTTCTTTTTTTGACCTGTTCTCAAATACAATTTTTCTGACCAGCCATCTAGTCAGGTTCTTTACAAACACATACCTATGTATTCCCATTTTCTGTTTAGTTATGATGTTGTTTGCTTTAAGTCCAAAAAAGACTTTAACAATAATGCTGATTATTTCTGTCACCTGTGGCTCAGTAGATGGGCTTAAGTAGTTCAGTAAATGTATATTTGGAACCCAGACAAAACCTCAGTGGAAACAAAATGAGACATTCAAAAGTCCATGCCATGTTTATGTAGTATTTTCTAATATTTCACATGCAATTACAGTTAGTGTCTGGCTGCCCTCTAACTTACCTGCCTCTGCTTTGTGGTTTCCCTAGTCAATAATTTAAACACAGAGAAAGAAGAAATGTTTTTATCTCTGTCTGTTTTATGGATTTTAGAAGCTGAGTCAAAGTGAATTTACCAATGGGCCAGACAGGGATGTACAAAGATGAAAATAGATTTCAGACCTGTTATTTAATTCAGGAAGCATTTGCAGGTGGTGAATGTTAAATATTTTCATCTATCCTGAGTTTTACTGAACTAAAGATTACTTTTCCTTCTGTAGTAAAATTAAAACCTCAGCAATCATGACTAGTGTAAACTGAGGGGTTTGTTTTTAGAAAGAGATGACCCTAGAAATTAAAATTTATTATCAGGTCCAAATTTTTGGCCAAAAATCCAATTTTGGATGTTTAGTTATATTACTTGCAACAGAATTTGAGTTTGGCCTAAGTTCATGCATGGATCCATATCACTGTTTTTCTGAAGTATGAGGACATCCAAGTTCATTCCTCATTCTAATAAATAGGAAATTATTATAGAGCCTGATTTTCCCTTAACTGCATATGACTTGGCCGTAGCTCCCTTTGCAAGAACAAATTTTTTAAATCAAATTATGGTTTGTATACCAATAACAGTGGTAAAGCTACTTCAAAGTATGTGCAGAAAAATATCTGGCCTTCTGCCTTTTCCCTGGAGAAGATGTGGAACAGCTGCTTGGCCGGGGAGCTCCGGCCGCTCCTCTGGATAAATCCGCAGGGATTGCTGTAAAGGTGGGAGATGCCAATGCCACAGCTTCTGCAACTCGGTTCTTACTGTGCCATGGCATTTGTCTGCTGCAGGAAGTACAGATTGATGCTATCAATGCTTTTGGATATCAAAATATATCTCCTGTTTGTGGCTTAGGTGTGAATATTTCCACAGTCAACACAATCTTGTGAGACCTTCACCTAGACTACAGATGTGATTGGCTGAGATTCCTCTTATACTTAATTTTTGAGCTAGTAATAATTAGATAATGTTATGGTCAAAAAAGGAGTAGAAAGCTGTATGGTATGAGTTATCCTTTTGTAAATATATTGTTTAAAATAGATCAGATAAATCACTCTCTAGAAGTAGTTTTTTGTCAGTCTACAAAAGAAGACTTGACACTAGTTAATACACATGTACCAACATTGTAAGCTTTTAATCTTAGGTCAGATGAATCCTAATATTTGTGCAGAAAATGTTCACAGTGACTTAGAATAATTTCATGAGACTGGAAATAAGTTGAATTAAATATGAGTGAAATTATTCTTTCAAAAAATACACAAAATAACTATAGAAAACCTAAGCCTCAAAGTTCAGAGAATGCAGATACTACAAGTGCACATTCAAATGCCAAATGTTTTTATGGTTGTATGTTCTCTACATGAGTGAAAACGTTGGCATGATGCTTTAAATCAACATCCAGTATGGGACATTGGCCAAGGACAGATATTTAGCAACAAGTATATAAAGCGGCCTTAGAGACAACCATTCAAGAAATTTTCAGTGAGAAATTTCTCCTTACCCTCTACCAGATAACAGTGTGTTGATGACCTGGACAACAACGTTTGAACAAAAAAAAAATCACTTAACAAAGGAGGTTCACAACAAATTCTGCTGGAGTTGTGATCTCAGTGCTCAGAGAAGAATAAAACTTAAAAAACTAAACTACTAGACTACCTTCCTTGATTTAGTCTTGCTGTTCTTTTGTTAATTCTTCCATGAATACGCAGGTTTTGTATTGCTATGCTGGTATAGGTATTCCTACTGGTATTCCTACTGCCATAGGAATTAGTGAAATAAATAATGTATTTGGTTGGAACAGTGATATATTATTAACCATCATTTGCCTTCTTTGGTTGGAAGAAATGCAGAGTTCATAGCCTTTAGCTTGGGTGAAGTGGTAGTATTAGAAATGAGTTAGTGAAAACAGCTTAACTGTCCTCTATATAAAGAATGAAGTTGGTAAACAAATCCCACTTGGAAAACAAGCAGACTGCTGAGCTTTGGCAGCCTTGCTTTTGTATTATTTTTGCCTTGTGTTGTTTTTTTAATTAAATGAAGCAAGGCAGAGCATTCAGGGCATGACTCAAGCTATTGCTAAAAGTATTAAATTAGATTAGTTTGGCATTTAAGTCCCAGTAATTTTGACTCAGATTCTTGGACTGTAAAGAAGGGAAGCCTTGAGGAATGAGGCTGAGGTCATTCCTTCTGAAAAGTCAAGTCCATATAAGCATCGACACAAAATATTCTTCTTAATGCTATTTCTCTCTCATCCATGTGCCTGGGTTATGCAGTATGTCTTAGCAAGACAGTTTATTAGTTCTTTCTGCACATAATTTGGGAGGGGAGAGGAGAGAGGAAATTACAGGACATTATACATGGGGTGTGTGTAGGGCAAAGGAACTGTGTAAATCCTTTGAGGTTTTTTCATGGTACCAAGTGTCCTTTTTCAGAATGCTTCTGTCCACTGAGCCTGTCCTGTCACAATACTGAGAGCTTGTGTTGCCTCTGTTCCAGCTCTACTCACCACAGATTGCACCAACAGGAGGCTTCCTTAAAAGGGGAAGCTAGCTTCATCTTAGGGCTGGGGGAGATACCTACACTAAAAATTATCTAGAATAATTTAAATTTCAACACATAGAGCCACAACTCATAAATTGCAAAGATCCTCTTCTGCCTGTGTAGAAACTTTGTCTTTTTTTTTTATTTTTCTTTTGATTTACTTCCTGCTGGATGCGAGCTAAAGAACTGTAGTTTTAATATAAGGTGAAGAGGCAGAAACATTTAGAAAAAAACAAGATGACATAAGGCTTAAAGGTTAAGTAGGTTCAGCCCCTCTGATTAAAAAATAAAAAGTCATCTACTTCATACAGGAACATAATGACCTTTCATTTATTTACCACTGTCTGACAGCAAACCCTCTGTGCCTTCAGATGTTTGCAGAGCAGAGAACCCAGCTCTGACCTCACTTCTTACTGAGACTTTCCTGTTATTCTAATGCCAATATTTACCAGCCATGACTACTGAGCTTGTAAGGCCATATGATTTTTTCTGCAAGAAAGTCTGTCTCATTTGGGAGGAAAATTACATTTTATTAAAAAATTTCCACTGATCTGAATAAATCTAAGTATAGATAACAAACTTTTTTTTTTTTTCTCAGAAAAGTGCCTTAGACATATGATCTATTTTTAAAATTACATCCTATAATTTCTCATGCTCCTTCCTCTTTAAATTACCTTCTACTAGGAAGGTGATTTTACAGCCTAGGTTGGTGACAAAATGATATTAATTTATTGTATGCCAATTGTAAAATATAGGTCATCATCAAACACTAAGTAACATATTTTAAAGTGTCCAGTGATGAGAATTTGCTATACTGGATACATTTTAAATATATCCCTTTAAATTACCAAAACCTTAGGCTTAGTCTCACTCTATCAGAGGTGTAAGAAAAGTCACTGCCTTCATAAACAGGAGTAAAAGGGAAAAAGAAAAAAAGAAAAAGAGATTACATCCCACCTTTGCTCTTTGAAAGTTCACAGACCAAAGTATTAAAGTGTTTCCTTAGTGCTCCTTCCCCAGCAGATCTCAGAGCTGAATCCTACACCACAGGTCTGACTCGAAGGATGCAACCTACAGGCAAGGAGTGTTACATTTCCACATGACAGCTTCTAAACTTCCTGGCTGTAAAATGCAAAGCCATAACTGCATAAGCACTGAGTACTGCAGTTCTGGAGCAGATGTTTACTCTTCCAGCAATTTTTTTTCTCTAACAGTATTCCAGTGATGCAAGTAAAGCACAAACGAAACCCAAACTTGTAGAGTTCAGTTTTGTAGAAGGTGATTTATTTATATTTTTTAAATAAAAATGCTTTTAGAACAACAAAGATTAGTAAATCTCATAAAGAAGAAAAGGGGATAAAAAAGGAAAAAAAAATCCTACTAACAACAGCTACCAACCAACCAAAACTACCAAAAATGCCAAATCAAAAAGACTCATCGACATCAGTGACCATGATGAGAAACTATTTCATTTAACCACTGACTCTTCAGCCATACCAGCACATCAGTGTTCATCTTACTCTGTTGAAGACCAAAGGTTTTTATGTCGAATACACTACTGTTTTTCTTTTCATTCATAACAAATTATGCAGAATTTGATATATTCCAAACAGTAAGAAAGATAATCTTGAAATCAGGATTAGACTATAATATTTTTTGGGACAGACTAAAATTAAGAAAATGGTATGCATCCAAAAAACTCAATTTGTGATAAAAATAATTTTACATGGGTCCCTGCAGAGGTATTCCAAGAGTCATTTTGTGGCACATGTAGGAGGCAAATGTTATATTAAAGAAGGGGAAAACAATTCCATGATTTCAGCAAGTCAATATTTGCTTTCATAAAAATAATGAGAACAAAACCAAAACAAATCTTAAAAACCAAAAAAAAAAACAAAAAAACCCACAAAGAAACAATCCATTCACACCCCCTTAACCAATACCACTTAAAATTGAATCAATCAGTAAATCTTTGGCACATAATTCTTCCTTTATGACTGGACCTCTAAAATAAATAAATAAGCAAATAAATAAATAAAATTGTACAGCAGCAGAATGGTACTACTTGTATGAGGAATACTTTCTTCAAAGTGTAGATGTTGAATATTCACCACTATGATAATCATGAACTAATGAGTCAAATATTCCTTACCCATTTAAACATAATATTTTTAAAATTTTCTACTACCTCATAAAAATCACAGGTTTTTTCTTTTTTCACAGAAATGTGCATCTTAGCATTTTTTTCCCTGAAAAAAGAATTTAGAGGAAAAAATGTTTGTTACCTTGTTACAAATGCATACCAATTTTTTAAAAATTGATTTTTAATGGTTTCATTAAAGGCAGTTTCCTTCTTTCAATTGCTACCATTATGGAAAAAGAAAAAGAAAAATGAGACAAGAAGTATCAACTCTCAAAATCTGAAAAACAATTTTAATACCTGTAACTATTTCTATAAAGTTTTAAAAAATTGCACAAATAGGGCAGATGAAATTATAATCTAACATATGCAATGAAAATTCTTCAGCTGATACTTTTCTACATATAAATTTTACTTCTTAAAAAAAAGTTTCAAAATTTTATTATCATATGAATTATCAGAAATGGTATTTTTAGTCTGAGCTAAACAGGTACCTATGACTGTCTCCTGTTCAAGGCTGGGATTGGGAGTTTTGGCAGCCACACCTGACCTAGGTACTCCCACAGGAGAGCTGAGTATGAGAAGGTAGAAGATGGTTTTTTGCCATAACAGTCTCATGGCTACAACTCTATTTTCAGTGGGGAAACTTGGATGCAATCCTTCCTTATCCAGCAGTTTGAAATCTGTTTCTCAGAGAAGAGCTTGCTAAGCTGTGATCTGTTCTGGAGCAGAGGAGAGGAGCCTGAAGCCCTCCCAGGCTGTTCCCTGCTGTGCTGTAAATCACACACGGTACCAAGGACTAACAGAACTCTGATGTCCATGACAACCAGAGAATCAGCAGACACAAAGCTCAGCTGTGCACCAGTTTCCCAGTTAAAGCAGCATCCCCACCTCGGTAGCCTGGCAGGGAGACAATTCATGTGGATTGTAATTACATTAAACCCCTTTTTCCTGCTCCTGGAACATCCTGCAGGGAGAGTGACTGTGCTAGTGCTGCAGGGTGAAGCCTCCTTCAGGCTGCAGGGCTCCATGTGATGGGACACCATGTCTTGTTCTGGGTCAGTGCTGCTGAAGGACATGGCCCTGCTCAAACAAGAAATTCCGAGAGCAAGTGCAGCAGGCACAGTGGAAATGGGACACTGTGTTTTGCACTGGGTCAGTGCTGCTGAAGGACACAGCCTGGCTCAAACAAGAAATACTGAATGCAGCCTGCCTGACCATCCAGCTGCTGCCAACAACCCTCCCTGAGCAGGTAAGCTATTGGTACTGCTGCTTGGAAAACAGTCATCATTAAATTACCCAGAAACTGAGAGTTAAAAAGTACTCACATAATAAAAGAAGCATTGTTAAATTAAATCATTAGATTAAACCTTCTTGCTAAGACTTACTGCATAACCAAGAGCAGGTAGTTTCAGCACCTCTAGCTATGTTCTCTGAACTATTAAAAAAAGTTATGTTGCACTGTGCACAGAATGAAAACAAGACTCAGTAGGTTGAGAGAAAGTTATATACATACAGAAAATTATTCTTAAATGACTTAGCAGTATGGCAGGTAGAGCTTCAAACTTTTAAATCAAAGATAACACAGAAAAAAGTAAGAACTGATAAAAACCAAGACAAGATTAATAAAAATTACCTACATTTACTTCCATCATGATAAATCCTCAGCTTGCTCCTGGAGAGATCTCATGTGTCTGAATGCTGTGGGGTAGAAAGTGTCTCCACCTACACAAGGAACTCTGCAATGTGTCTTGTGCAGGGCCGTTCTTGGCGCTGACCCATGGTGCAGGTTTGCTCCCCGCATCATCAATCAAGGAGGCAATTTGAACACCAAGGTGGATGGACAGCCTCATTAACTCTCTCTCCACCAGAGCAATTTACTAAATATAGAAGTGTACCACATTTTTTTTTCTTGGGGAATTTTGGTTGTAAACAGAGAAACACAAAAGCCACAAGTAATGGTAAGTGTTTTCATTCTAAATTTGTGCATGGCTATTTATAACTGTGGCAGGACTTGTTTTTTGAAAGGAAAGGAAGAGGAAATGGCTATAAAGAGACACTTTCTCATTCAGATTAACTAATGTGCAAAATAATTGCATTGACATTATTCTTCATCTATGCTGAGGGTGAACTCAAATAAAAGATTTGATTCTGGAAGTTAAGTTCACGCTGACGTAAGGAAACTTTCCCTGGGTAACCTTCTGTGCTTCATCTGCTTAACAGAACATGGAGGGTGCTTCCATTAGCTAAGCAAGTTGGATAAAGATGTGCTGGTACTAATTGCTTAGGTATCAAGCCTCCAGTCCAACTACAGCAATCTAATAATTCCTCAAGCAAGATATATTCAGGCAGTGTACCATACAGAAAGAAGTCAAGAAGTCCAAGACTTTTAGGTAAAGAGCTCTGTGCATTTTAAAAAGAAAGGGATACAAAAGGTAAGGTTTTTACCATTTCTAAAGATTCATTGTGCTGTATGAAATGGATTTTTCTGTCTTAGGCATCAGTATTACACCTACATAATTCCAAAGTTGTGCTGGAGTTCCACTGATGCTGATGCCAGGAGATTTGGGCCCCACATCTATAATCTAGTGTATTCCTGACACAGAAGTTCTTAACTTGCAAGATGTGACTGTAGCCATCTGCGAACCAGCAATGTGTTGGGCATAGCACCATCGTTGCCTGTAGAGCTACAGACACTTACTAAAAGCTGATTTCCTTTTGCACTTGAGCAGAGATGGGAGCTGTTAGCCAGTGTATAAGAGGTGGGTTAGGCTACAGCAGTGTTTCTTGGCTCACTAAAGGGAGCTAAATTATTTTGAAATTATAAAGCCTAAATACTAGGATTTAGTACAAGTGACACTGTGAACATTTAAGGATTCTGAGCATTATTCTGGATAAACAGAAGTTTATAGCCTGGATGAATAAACCAATCCTTTCTTATAGAAGACGTTGCCTGAAAAAAATACTGAGAAGGAATCCCCCCTCTGGGACATATAACTACTGCACAGACATTTTCCCAAGGGGAGGGTACAGACAGATGGATGTAAATCCTCTGGCTTCTTTCCCCACGAGCCTTACTCCGGATTCCAGAGGAATCTTTGCTTGAAGGCGGATTGAGCAACTGCAGAGCTACACTTTTCCTTGCAAGTAGCTTTGGAGCACAGCTCCTGCTCCAAGCAGAAGGGAAGCACATGGTTCTGCTGAATTCCCAGCTGTCCATCAACTTTTGGTTTAGGCTGGAGAATTTGGCTCTGAGGAAATGTGTTTAAGTTTATCCTGTCCACTGGTGGATAACAACAGCCATGCCTGTGTTACCTTGTGTAGTAGAGTAAATAATCACTGCAAAGCTGGCAATTGTAGTTAAGGAAAGAGCAACATTTTCAGAAAGAAGAAAAAGCTGAATGACTTCCTGCCCTGAGTTTTGTATATTTCTCTGCATTTATTACTCTGTTGAAACATTTCCTCAAACCATAATGATGCAACACATAATCTCTTGTTCGGTTGAAACCGTAGATGGCAGAGAATACAGGGAACACAGCTCTAATCAAAGAAAATAGGAGTAGACATTGGATCTGATCAGGCAGTCTGGTTATTTTATAGCTATTCTGGCCTTAAGGAAACAGATTTCTTTCCAAACAGAACCTGTTAGAATACAGACATTTTTTGACATGCTGAAAGTCTGCATGTGTTTGATCCTGACCAACAATCCGAATGTATATCAACAGAAGGAAAGCACACATCTGCAACAACAGGCATGTTTACAATCATTTTAATGACACCATTAGATTTTGTTTGCCAGTGTTCACTTATTTCAGACTTTTATACAAAAAACATGTGAGATAAGTTTACCACCTGTGCACAATGGAAACAACCCATTTAAATGAATAATTTAAAAGACAAACATAGCTCAATAGTTTTCTTCTGTTCACCAACATAATTGTGGGGGGACAATTGTGCTTACCCAGAACACACAGAGTTTTGTGATCCTGCAGAACACAATTTTCCATTGAGCCTAGGCTAAGAATTACTCCAAACAGTACTTAGCATTCTTGAGAAATACCCAAACATTTTAAAAATGGGCCACTTTAGGAATTTTTTCAGGTGACAGGTGAGATTAGTTTTAAATGGGAAATCCAGTCTTAAAATACACCTGAAAACGTCTACCTGATATGTTAAGCTCTTCTGGATTTAAATGTTTTAAGAAAGTTAAAATGCTTTTCTTTGAGGGTTTGATTTTTTTTCCAACTGATGTCACTGTGAAAATTCATTATAATTTCTAGAGAGTACAATTTAAATTGAAAGTGGATGGGTGGTGAGACACAAAAAGACAGAGAGTGAAGATACAGTTATAGCAGATGTGATAAAATTCTTGATTTTTTAAATTAAGATAAACACACACACTCATCCTCCTCACTCAGAGCCTCATTGTACTGTTGCTAAATATACACACAACTCAGGCATCAAGTCTGCCTTATTGTGCAAGACAATCAAATGACAAAACAAAAAAAATTGCCATACGTAAAAAAAAAATAAAAATAGATTCAGGTCCATGAAGGTGTTTAATTCTCATTGACTGGATGGATATTTATAGTCTAATCATTAAACATGTAATTACCACTCCTAGAGAGAGAACAGAACAAGGGATTACAGGTGATGTTGCTGAGATGTTTAGAAGAGGTTGTGTGCTACCCAGTCCAGCTTTTTATGTTAAGGGAAATCACGATACTAATCCACAGCCTAGGTCTGTGCTATTGCTTTGCACAAGGGCTCTAAAGAAAACCCTTGCAGCACAAACAGCAGTGGTGAAGGTCACCTGCCCACATCAACTTGTGTCTAAGGAAGAGAACTCAGCTGCGATCAGAACTGTACTAAAATCTGGTCTCTGCTAATCTATGCACGGTTTTACACCATTTTCAAAAGGAACTTCATTTTCTACAAAGATGGGGCTCAAAATGCACGTAAAATACTCATGGATTGATACTTCCGCCTAAAAGCTGTGGGGTTAAAACCAGAACAGAACAGAAAAGACAAAGAAAATTAGCTAAAACACAGCTTTTTAAAAATTTTTCAGTTTTAATAAATGAAGTTCAGTGAGAAGTTCTGAGGTTTGGGGTGTGGGTTTGCTTTCACGTTTCTTTTATTTTTTGATTTTTTTAATTGCCAGAAAAATTATAAATTTTCAATATCCATTAAAAAATTCAACAAACCCCCCATTATTTATACACACTATGTTTATTAGTCAGGGTAAGAAAAGAAAAAAATAATTCTAGAGCCTTCTTCACATGAAACTTTGAATCACTTTTTCTTACTTCCTTTTGTATTATCTTACATTCCTAGCAACTAACTCCATTTCTACATCCCAGGCATGATACCACCTTAAGGTTTTTTTTTAAATAATGTCCATGCTAAATGTAAAATGAGATTTCACAGTTTTCTTAAAAATCCTAGTGAAAACTGACTGTGAATCTTACAATACTAAAACTAAACTTTAAAATATACTCAAATAGAGTTCAAATCTTCCATGTAATCAGGAATTTTAAACTGGTGTCACTAAATGCAGCAGATAGCTACTGGTAGTTACATTTACAAACCATTTCTCAAATCATAGCATGATTTAGCTTTTTGGACTATATGGNTTTTTTTTTTTTTTCTTCAGGCTGTTTTAAGTCATTTTTATAAGAAGAATTTTATATGCACTTGACTGAGCAAGTTCAGCAAGCTGAGCTCTGACACATGCAGTGTGTAAGCCAGGTGCTCGTGTTTGCCTGCTTACTATGAATGCATGATTTGTTAAGGAGCTGGGGTGCCCATCACCACATTGCACACAGTAAATGTTACAATGCAAATAAATTAAAGTTCTGCAGTCAGTTTCTCAGAACACCATTTTTTAATTAATGCCAATGGTCTCTTGGCCTGTCACAAGGTAACACTGAGAAGAACCTGACACTCTCTTCTTTACTCCCCCAGTCAGTTACTCACAGTCAGGGAAGGTCTACCTGAGCCTTGATTTCTCCAGGCTAAACAACCCCAGCTCTCAGTATCATCAAATGACAGCCCAGCCTCTTAACCATTTTGTAGACCTTCCCTGGTTTTTCTCCACTTTATGAGTATTTTTCTTGCACCACAGAGGCCAGCATAACACCCAAGAATTCCTTATGGGTCTCACCAGTGTCAAGTAGAGGGGAACAATCACTTCTCTGGTCCTGTTGGCAATCTTTTACCTAGAGCATCCCTGCTCATTTTGAGCTCATGTTTGGTTTGCTGTATGACCAAACCACCATGTCCTGCTCTACAAAGCTGCTTTCCACATAGCAGGTCCCCAGTGTGTGCTGCTACATGGGGGTATCCTTCCCCTGGACAGGACTTTGTTTTTTCCTTTGTTGAGTTTCAGAAGGTTTCTGTCAGTCTCTTGCTCTGGCATGTTAAGGTGCCCTTGAATGGCAGCACAGACCTGATATATGAGCAACTCCTCTGGGTTTTAAATCATCTGCAAACTTGCTGAGGGAGCACTTGGTCTCATCAGCAATCTCCTTAGGGAAAAGTAAATAATTTAACAATATTTTTCCTCATATCAATACTGGGGTACAACACTTGTGAAAATACTTTGATCCTGTCAGTTCAGCCAATTTCCAGTCCACTCACTTATGTAGAACATACTTGTACAGCTTGTCTGTGAAGATATTAGGGGAATAGCAAAAAAAATCTTATCAAAAATGAAGAGAAGCTATTTTCTGCTTGGCCCTTATCCACCATGCCAGTCATTTCGTTGTTGAGGCCACCAAGTTGGTGAAGCAGGATTTCCCCTTTCTAATTTCATGCTAACTTCTCCTGATCACTTTCTTGATCTTCATGCCTGGAAATGATTCCCAGCATTATTTGCTCCATCACCCTCCCAGAGACTGAGGTTAGACTGGCCAACCTGTAGTTCCCTGTGTCCTTCTTCTTATCTTCCTGAGGTCAAAGAGAGATTCTTTTCTTTTTTCAGGTCCTCAGAAACCTGATTACCACAACATTTCATACATAATCAAAAGTAGCCTTAAATGGCATTTTCCATCTCTCTTAGAACCTGCAGAAAAAATAATTTGGCTTTTTGAAGCTATTAGTCCAATCTCTTTTCTAACCTCTCACATAACTAGTTTAATTGTCTGTCCTAAAAAATACCACTAATTTTTTTTGTAGTAACAAACATTTCTAATAATGTTTTGATTTAATTCATTCTTATTATCTACAAGAAAAATCATAATACTGTAATAGAAATGTCTTCCTTACTGACTAAAGGAAACACAAATAGAAAGAGAATAAGAGAATCACAGAAAATCCCAGGTTGGAAAGGACCTTGAAAGATCATCTGGTCCCACCTTTTATTAGAAGGGAATCCTACATGAGATCATCCTGCTCAGTCATGTCATGAAAACCTTCATTGATGAGAGGTATACCAAATACCTGGGCAGGTTGTTCCAGAGATTGAGTGTACTGAAAAAAATTGTTTCTTATATTGAGATAAAATTTCTTCCAGTGCAATTGTACCCAAAAGCCCTTTTCCTGCTAAGAGGACATGACAGAGATCATCACTAAGTGGGAAATATTTTCTCTCTGTGGATTTATCCCACATAGAGAACAGTCTGAATGAGATCAGAGGTCAGAAGTCCTAAGCCCAAGGTGTTCTTTTTAAAGTGTATTTAACTCCAGGGAACTGACACGGTTAAATAAAATGCAACTATAGAGCATAAACAGGGCAAGACTTTAAGGCAGAGTCTGTTCCAAACAGGCAGAAAAGAGTAAGTAAAAGCAGTTTGGGTTTTCTTTCTTTCCCCTCCTCACACTCATTAAATGGGCATGACTTATAAAGAAAATGAAAGTATCAAAGAGAAATAAAATCAGAAAAATTAAATCAAAATATTATACACACTAAAATTCAACACAGCTATTGTATAAATGAACTTGATCAAGGCTTTGCTTCTGTGTCTCACTGAATTCACTATTTGTGTTTCTTTAAGTTAAAACAACTACTTATTTTCTTACAGGATTTTTATTGTTTATTGCTCTAAGAGAGAAGCATCTTTACCATGAGGGGCCCTGACTCCTCCACATTTCCCAGCTGTTTACTATAAAAAGATGAAAAGAGCCCAGAGTCCTTCCCATTCTGATTCTGAGTGCCTCATACATCCGCCACTGGTATATATGTTTCTCTGTTGTAAAATGAACCTGATTTCTATCACTGCTGACTACAAGTAGGATTTAAAATATTAAAATCTGCCTGTTTGTTTTTCAGTATAGGAGTGCAGCAAAGTTCTGACCCCCAGTTCACAGTGTGCCAACTTCAAAGTCCTGACAAAAGATTTCTAGTGCAATAAAACCCCCTTTCCATGGTCAGTGTGAACCATTGCTGCAGCAACTTAGCCACACNGGGGGAGGGAGGGGGGGGGGGGAAAGAAAGCCTGATTAGTAAAAGTGAGAAAGCAACCTGTGCATTGAGATAAATACATTTTAATAGTCAAAGCAACAGCTGCACATGCAAACAAAAGGACACAAGGAATTTCTTCACCCCTTGGGCAGGCAGGTGTTCAGCCATCCCTAGGAAAGTAGGGCTCTGTCACACATGGGAAGACAAAAGCTTTCATTCTAAATTCCCCCCTGCCCTTCCCTTCTTCTTGCCCCAGCTTTTTACGCTGAGCATGATGGGTGTGGAATATTCCTTGGATCAGCTGGGGTCAGCTGTCCCAGCTGTGCCCAGTTCCAGCTTCATGTGCACCCCCAATATACTAGCTGGTGGTGTGGGGTGAGAAGAAAAGGTCTTGACTGTATGTAACCACTGCTCAGCACTAAAGAAAATGTCCCTGAATTACCAACATATTTTCCAGCACAAATCCAAAACACAGCCCCGTACAAGGTACTCTGAAGAAAATTATCTGTATCCCAGTTAAAACCAATACAATCAGAAAAGTTCTACATCTGGTCTAAGTTTAGACTCAGCAATCCAGATTCGGATAAAGACTTCTGGCACATCTCTCCATACACTGAGGAAACCTGGGAGATGGGAGGCTGGACGTGTTCCACACAGTGCTATCCAAATGCCACATGCAACTTTCACTGGAAAAATTGTAAACCCAATTTTCCTAAATAAATTGAGATATACATTCTTTCCAGTCATGTATTTCTGCAGTGAGAGCAGATAACAGCTGGATTATTCCAGAAAACACTTTGGTAATGTATTCTGTTTTTTATTAAAGAAAAGAATATCAAGGGCAAGTTAGTAGGAGACAAAATGACATCACCTGACTTACCATAGAAGATGAAAAATAATGTATAGGGAGAAAGAATCCTATTAAAACTATAGTCTATCCAGGTTGTCAGCTCTTTATGTAACACAACCGTGTTTTCTTGTGTCCCTTTATTATATGTTAACTTCTTTCAAACTTTCCATATTCCACAAAACGTCTGCACCATTTTTACCCTGAGGTTTTTTTCCCCCTTCTTTAAAGAGCCATAATGGTCTTTTTCTTTTTTAACTATGCCTGGCATATGTTGAAAGGTATCTTCTAAGATTTCATTTATGATAGCTCAAAAAATGTATGTCTTGCTAAGACTACAAAGCAAGCTAATGGTTTTAAAAGCACGGCGATGAAAAGCCTGGCAGGGGAGTCCGTGCTAACTACATACACGGATCGTGGAAGAGGCTACAAGAGGTCATTTTTTCCCTTCTTCTCTTTCTTTTTTCTTTCCTTTTTTTCCCCCCAGATCTAGGCTCAGTTTAGGTCACATTGGTTACAGCCAATTGCACAGTGGCATTTTTTGCCATTCATCCTCACCCAAATCCTTAATTATGGTCTGTACAATCAGAGCTGGAGCAAGAAGTCACAGCCCTATATTGTTCCATGGCAAGTGCTAAGCAAAAAGACAGGAATCTGATACTTGGCCAGTTTGCAAACACTGTGGCTGAACCACCTGAGAGGGTCATGTTTTTACATTCTGAGACAATTTATTAGCAACAGTGCTTGTCACTTGGAAATCCCCCTAAAACTCCTTCCTGTGCATCAGCAATCTGAAGACAGATTTTGCTCTGCAGTAGTTAAAGCAAGAGGTGAATAAAATCTCTTATAGATGATTCACCTATTTGAACCAGTGTAGAAGTCAGCAGAGTATCCTAATCCTACCCTTAGATGTTGTCTGTATAAAAGCTTCAAAATTTATTGTCAGACTCCTTGAAATGAAAAAAGCATCCTGCCTGAGAGATTCTTTCTTTTCATTCTGAACCAAATGGGCCTGATGGAAACTTTACTGNAAAGAGAAATAATACATATTTTTCTTATATGACTTATGTGCTAAACACTACCTGCTTGCAACAGGCTATACAAAACACAGAGAAACATAAAATTGCCGTTCCTGAATAAAAGACCCACCACAACTTTTTATTTCATTTTAGAAAGGCAAATAAAACAATGACAAATCAGTCCAAAAATGACACTTTTTTAAAATTCAGTTTGCATTGTGACACAAATCCTTCAAAATGTCAGGGAAATTTGAACTTATTGATACTTGAACTTCTTGAAGCAAGCTCAGGGGGAAAAAGACTCTGAAGTCAATATAAATACTCCTGGTGTTTTAAAGTTGTTTGAGATCTAGACATATATATATAAGCTGTTATTGAGTGTGTGCCAAGATGTTCCCTCTGATCTGCAACATTTGTTCAGTAAAAGTAGCTTTATTAAGGTGAACAGGTCTGCTGAAAACAATATTCCAATCCTGTGATGCCTAGTCTGCTCGAGCCCTCTCAAGTCAAGGAGTATTTGTGTTTGTCCAGCTAAAGGTTACTCAGTTCATGCAATTATTTCCCAGAGGAGCCTTCCAGTCCTGCAGAAGGTGTCAAAATATGCTTTGGTCAACATATTTTTAAACTGTTACGAAGAATTTAAGGAAATAAAATTCACCCTTCTTTACAGAGCACAGCAAAAATAAGGCAAAGACATTTGTTTCATACAATTGTGGCCAATTTTTTTTTCTTAGAAATATTACTGCTTTAGCCATTTACCTGGTTTTTATATCAGGCTTTTTTTNNNNTTTTTTTTTTGTTTTTTTTTTTTTTTTTTTTTTTTTTTTTTTTTTTTTTTTTTTTTCATGTTCTCCTGGCTGCTATACAGGAATTTATCATTTTATAACATTTTATGACAAGACAGAGTGTATCACCATCCAGGCAACACAACATTGGCCTCGCTCACAGCCAGGCTGTTTGACCTTGTTGTGCTCATTGGGGACTGTGTGGGTGATTTGAAAGCTGTGAATGAGAACTTCAGGTAAGTACAGAACATACAAACTGTCCAGCAGTGAAACACCACTTCTAAGAGGTGATAGAATTTCAAAGTGCATTTAAAAGAGTATCTTTCCAGCAGCTTTGGCTCTGTGGTCAATTTCTCATGTGGATAGAAAATCAGCTTTTAGATGAAAAGAGAAAACGAAAGAAGGACAAACAAGTGATCTTTCCTTTCTTCAAATGCTTTCCATATTTCAAAATTTAAAAAAAAAATCCTTCTACATTTAAAACAGAATTTACTAAATCTTTTAATGCATCTTTTAGTAAAATGTAAGATGGAAATATCCTAAAATAATCACTTCTATTGATACACTACATTACTAGTGTAATTTACTATTAGAGCCAGTGGGGCAGACAGTTTACACAGTTAAGTTTCTGGTTTAGAAACAATATACAAAAAATAAATAAATTAAATTATACACTGAGGAAAGACTATAATTTACACGTCTGGGGAAAGACAAACTTCTTCTATATTCTCCAGAGACTGTTCATCTCATATTGTCTGAATTGGTAATGAAAATAAACTATGGTGTCCCCCTCAGCCATAACCTAAACCCCTGCTACAAAAAAGAATGACCCAATCCTGCAGAAATAATGAACCACAGAATCACAGAACATTCTAAGTTGGAAGGGATTCACAGAGATCAGTGAGCTCAGCTCTTAGGTAAATGGCCACCCACAACCTTGGCATTATTAACTCCATGCTCAAAGCAACTGAGCTCATGGTGTTTATACACCTTGAAATTTCACATTGATTTCAGCCCTGGAGTTCTCAATGAAATTACTCAGATGTATAAATTCATAACTGCTATATTAAACTGACTTTTTGCTTATCCCCTGCATGGATGCCTTTATGGTTATATAGCTCGGAACAACATTGTAGGGTTTCTACCTACCTCATGTCTCAACAATATAAAAAGAACAAGAAAATAATTAAAGCAACACATAATGGCATTCTGAAGATGCCTTATCTTGGCAAGATAATGCAAGTTCAATACTGCACCTAAACCATCGATTTATCTTCTTAACATTATGCTTTCAATGTGATCAGAAAAACAGTGAATAAATATGCTCTGGGGAGAGTATTTACATGTTACTGAGCTTCCTCTCTGCTCACAAGCAAGAATGTTAGCATCCCTTTTCAATAATTTGATATGGCATTGATTTAATGACAGACATCTCTCCAATGGAGCAAAGGATTTTTCAGCATCTTTTGTATTTTTCTTCTTTTCTCTCTGTTGATATGGATGATATTTTTGTCTGTATTCCTGAGCCCACCCAGCAGTTTTGAGTTGAGTACTGGAACAAAACATTTAATACACATTACAGAGTTTGATCTTTTTTCCTGAAAGTCGGTGGGAGTTTTGCCATTGACTTGAATTCCATTTCAGGTTGACACATAAAGGGAGAGCACTTGAAATAAGTAATAAGTATTTGATTTGGACTATGGTCACTTTTACAATCCTGAGTCCCTGATGGTGTGTTCAGCTGGGAATGTTTCACTTCACAAGGAAATTTTTTTGCTTTTTGTAATAAGACAAGGGGCAGAGGATCAGAGATTCCCAGTAACTGGACTCTTCTGAGTGGAACACATTGTAATAGTGATTAGAAAACAAAACTTGACCCTATTTGTGTAAAAATATGAGAATATATCTATTGTAATGAAAAAAATAAATTATTCATTTCTTTTAAAAATAGGTATTCTACAGACCTTCTATTTTTACAGCTCTTTTATGAGCAATATTCAGTGCCTTTAGTGTCATACAATAAATTATCTGTATATCTGAATTTATTCAGTTACAGAGAAATTTTAAGCACTCCAACTCCCAGGCTGTATTCAGACACCAAAATAAAACTTTCTGCATGTAGTGAAATTATGTACTCATAATTACAAAAAAAAACTTGAAAATTACACTTGTTCTTCTATTTATTGTCTCTCAGTTACTTCCAGATTCACTTAGTCCATACAAAAAAAATCTGCATATTTTCAAGAACAGAGCAGCAAGGTAGCAATAGTACTGGAATGCAAGGTATGGATGAATCCTGGTTATATGATAATAAAAATTTATTTGTCTACATAAAAAACAGATGAAAAAAGGGAGGTTGAATCTCACTGCATAGGCATTTTTTTGTTCATAGCCATACTTCGAATCAAAGCTGACATACTCATAATTGAAACAACAGGGCCTTGGTTAGATATTGTCTTTTAATTTCCTGGTCTCAGTCATATAAAAGAGTCATAATTTCCAATTCATTTATCAGTCTGCACATTGCAGTGTTTGAGTAACTCTGTGCTTGGTTTGGTAATCTGCTTTACCATTGGAAGAAAAGAAAAGGGGGTTCTTATATAAATAATACATACTCAAACATTAATATTTACACATAAATGGAGTCAATTCAGGAAGCACAAAATTAATAACATTTACTGTGGAGCGTCACTTAAGCCTGAATTGGTTTTATTAAGAGAAGAAAAATTTTGTGCTACCAGCATAGCTGATGATTAATATGAAACGTAATTTCTCTATTTAGTCACACCTGACTTAAGAACACTCAGACTACACTGCCACCAGTACTTTAGATGGTAAATGCATTATTAGGCAATTACTTCTGAGTTTGTTTTACTATCAGACATCAGTTAGGACATAGCCTATACTGTAAGGACGTGTTCCATATCTCTTGAATATGCCAGACATAAACCTATTTGGAGACTGTTTATTAATCTAAGCACATATGGGACTTCCATTTCCACTATTTCATGCTAATGTAGAATCTAGCATTAAATAGACATGACTCTAGATTCTCCAAGTGGATTCAACCACAAGCGGCCAGACTCATTTCCATGTTAGACCATGTGTTTTCAATTACACCATAAATTAATCCATCTTATTTTAAAAATTTAGTGGTTTTGCTCCTTTGTTTAGAAAACGAAGTCTGCGGAATGTGTTATATTAAGACTTTGGCCTTGATAATTACTGACACTTTTTTTTCAGTGTGATTAGAGAAAATGCAATAATAGATATAGTGATTTATAAGCTAATTTGTTACACTGCAGAACAGCCAGTGGAAAGCATTTTTGTTGAACTCTGGAGGTTGCTACCAATTTCTTCATATTTGATTTACTCTGATTCTTATCACAGCTGATGTAACACAGTCTGTGTTACTTCTCCACTTATTGGCAACTGTTTGGTTTATAAAATAAAGTAAGTTTTCTATATTAAGCCTGATTTCAGAGATTTTTTTTCTTTAATACTAGTCTGAGGTTTTGTTTGATTATGACAAAGTGCACCTAGAATAACTCTTGCAGCAATGAAGGAGTTGCTCAGGATTCCTAGTACTGCAGTTTGAGCAGGATGAGACTCTCTGTCCTTCACTAGAGGGAAGAAACAGTACTTTTCAATAAGCAAGTCAGTTTCAACAGCTTTCAGTTATGCAAAGAGAGTTACCATGAAGTATTATAATTCTGTATTTGTTTACAATAAAGAGAAATATTAAACTTTTTTTTCCAATTTTACACATAATATATTTTTTTCTGGTAGTGAAAAGGAATTGAAATGCAGATGAGTTCCAAGACAAAAAGTCACCACTGAAGAAGAAACTGATCTTTCTTTGTATTAAAGACATATTCAGATGAGATGTCTTAGAGACTGTTTCCTCCACTGATGAACGAAAAGGAAAGAAATCCTGGAAGTGGTCCCTTGGACTGAGAGATAAAGCTTTTAATATGGAGTTTAATGCTTTCCATGGAACCTTGGTTATTTGCAGCTTCAAAGTTATCAAAGTTGAGGGGAAGAAAACAAACATGATGGGGAGAACATAGATTAGAGTTTTGAATTGGGGTCAGATTGGACAAGGGAGATATCGGCAGAGTTTTGCTTGAGTTAACACAGACACTTCAAGCTGAGTTCACAGCAGTTATCAGAAAAATATATACTTTTTATTAAGTAAAATATACTAAATCAAAGAGGATCAAATTTCACCTTACATCTCAGCAAGCAGCTAGCCTTGGGAATTCCAGGTTTCAAAATTCTACACCAGTACCCAATATTCCGAAGAATAACTTGTATTTTGTTAGATGTAACCTCAAAAGCACACACAGAAGTCAGAATAAGGTTGTACTTTCTCTTTCTGGTGGTGATGATATAATTATGCTTAGGAGAAAAAATTATATTCTTGTTGGGAAAAAAAAAAAAAAAATCCCATGTCTTCAGTGAAGCCACAAATGTGCTTCTGTCAGATTTAAAAACTCTTATTGCAAGACTCCAGGTAATTTCACTCCCCTTATTAGATTCACTGTACTGGGAATGAATGTATTTCAGTTTTTGCCTATCCATTTGCTTTAACTCTCTTCCTTACCAATTTCACCCTGTATTTCTGATCCTCTTTGTCTTATTTTGCCCTCCAAACGGTCTCACTTCACTTAAATTCTTTCTGTTTTTTTTTTTTTTTTTCACACCTAAATATACCAGCAAAAGTCTTATGGATGCATGTTATCAACTGCTATGATGTTCTTCCTGTTTATGTGGTGACCACTCTGATTACGTCTAGTCTGGCCTGCCAGCTGTCTGGGGTGCAGTAATAGATCTATCCTATATTTAAACACTGTTGCAATCAAGATACTTCTGTTTTGGCCAGCTGAAAGCACTGTGATTCATTTAAAAAACCCACTCTTATCCAAAAAACCACTTGCATATTCACTTAAGCACCTGCTTAATTTCAACAGAAATTAAAAAATGTAAATATGACTGTAAACTGAGCATGTGCTTAAGTGCTTTCTAGACTAGAGTAAGTGAATGTCTGTGACTTTAGAATGTATATTAGAAATTTGTTTTCTTTATTTGTCATTGAGTTTGAAACAACTGGTGGGTAAGTCACAAGAGACATTTTTCATTAATCAGAAGATACAGGAACACTTGAAATGTAATTAGGCCAACTGTTTATAAGAACCAGATCTAAAGGAAAGCTTAGACCCATAAACTATTTATACTAAAATGTCACTGAATTCTCAGATTGCAATGATTAACATAGCCATTTGTAAACAGGATGGATGATCAAACCCTTGTGAAAATTGAGTGAAGCAAGTTTATTTTTTTGTTTCGTACACAATATTTTTCTCTAATGTCGTTTATTCAGGAAATGTAACAGATATTGATAAATTTGATCGTTTTAGTAAAAATTTGAAAATGCTGCCTTCCCTAGTATCCTTCTGTGTATTCATGAAAAGATCATGAAATTTTCATTCCTTCCCTAATTCAAAAATGTTCACAATAGTTTTTCCCCTGGAAAACAAGCCATGGTCTGCAGTTCATTTATGAACAGTTCATTTTGGAGATCTTCAGTTCACCACGTGGTATTGTTTCTGTTCCAGGTGATTTATGCTGTGGTATGTACCTAACAAATGCAGTGTAAAATGTGAACACTATGAATCTTATATATGGCTGGAAAGAAACTCAGTAAAGATGAGAATTCTCAAACTTAAGGCAAGATAGCAACTGGCTTTTCTAGACTGCCGAAGTCCAAACATCCTCTTTAAAGCACTCAACACTGTTATTTCTGCATGTGGGAAATCACAGGTTGCTGTGCACAATTTTTGGTGCATACAACACCTTGAGGAAACAAGTCCTGCTCTATCTTTCTGCGTGTGACTGGGGCACACAGGCTGCCAATTTCATCTCAAAAAGTCCAAAGCTCTGCAGTGCTATCCTTGGAGTGACCTATTTGGAGAAGACATAGTACTAATCAGACTCAGCCAGTATTGTGTCAACAGAGAGAGAGAGCACAACAAATAGACAGATGGAAGAGAGAGAGAAAAAAATAGAAGAATGTGTTTTTAATAAGAAATAATGCAGGACAAATACTGAAAGCCAAATTTATTTTGGTCTGTAAGTGACCCACAGCCCACAGATGGCAGTGGGATTCTTTATTTTAACTTCAGTCAGTTTTGGTTGACATCCTTGCAGAAAAACTAGAAACAGCAGGATCTGTGGAAGAGAGGAAGAGTGACCCACTAGCCAGAGCACAAGGTTGTGAGTCAGGACATCTAGCTCAGTCAGCTGCTTTGCCCCAGACTTTCTTCATGAGGCTACATCTACACGTAAACAGCATGGTAGAGTGTCCACTGAATGACCTGCATGTGGCAGCCCTGAAACATGGTAATACTGTCAGGCTGACACTTGGTGCAACATGACGTGAGGCTGGCCCAAGTACACAAACGAGGTTTTCTCTCCACATAAACATGGTGATGCTTCACCTGGACCGAACACCTTTTCTGCTGATCTCAGGCATGTTGACCAGTGGTTCAACATGAACATGTCCCCATCATCACCCCAGAAACCACCACAGAAAACTGTGGTCAGGTGTATCTGTTGTAGGAGGATACAGGTTATGTTCAAGAAGGCCAGATGGAAAAATATATCACACCAAAAAAACCCTAACATACCATTCACCCATGGATAAAGGACAGGAAGTCTACCACTGCTGTAGGGAGAGAAAGTTTACAGCTCATTTGGTGACATTACAACAAGATTTCAATCAGATATTAATGCTTGCAAATCCACCTGGATTGAAGAAAGATTAAGTTCTCTTCTTATCGCCTTTCGCTTTAAGTCTTAAAGGGAAATGCAAGTTTCAGAGAATTTAAAAAAAGTTAAAAGAAATTAACACATTTCTCAAAGTTATTTCTCTTACTATATTTAAAACTCTTTTCTATTTCCTTTGAATACAAATCACTTATTTTCTCTATTGTTATGTCTTTAGATTTCCTGCAGTTTCCTTTCTATTTGTGCACTGATCCTGTCAGTTTAACATCTTTGAACTCAGTGTACAGAGCTTGAAAGGTAATTTCTGGGCTGTGTACTAGAATAGAGACATAGATCAGGGTATATTTAGAAGAGTGGACAGGTCTGATATGATGTTCTAAACAGAGGCCAAAAAGTCTATCAGAGGTTAACCACAAAGAAGATTTAGATTAAGGCTATCAAATGAAGACATATCCTTCATGCGCTGACCCTAGAGTAGCATGAAAGGAATTAAATGCTTTTATAAAAGAGATCTTGAAAATAATCCAATCATTTTCACATCACTTTAAACTTTACTATATTAAAAAATAACTGTTTTGTTGACAATCTGTTATAATTTTTATTTGCTTGTTAAATATTACTGAAAAACAAACGTCAAAATAGCTTAAACAATAAGAAAATAAAAAGGAATTTGCTATCTACTATCTACTGATAAGATAATGGACTACAAGCACATGTACGGAATATAGACAAGTTTACAAATTACTGGAGTTAAAAAACAAAAATGAAATTGTAGATAACTACTTCTATTATTTTATTTATTAATATTGAACATCTAAGTATGTGTATTTGAGGTCTAGACGAAGATATAAAAAGTGTACGGTAATATATGTGATTATTCCATGTTGAAACTCCTAAAAATTTTATTTTCTCATGCTTGGTTGTTTCCAATTGTTTTCTGTGGTACATACATGACACATTTTACTGGACCATCAGTGCTTTGTGCCTGCAAGGCTTGCAGCAAATTGAGGAACACAACCCAGTGGTGGCTGAGAGCCTTTCTCTCCTACCCATTGCATCAAGTGACAAGGGCATGCCCCATATTGTGGCACAATCAGAGATAAGATGATAGATAAGATAAGATGACATAAACCCGTACACTTTGGCATTGCCAAGAACCACAACTTCCCATCCCCTTTCCATACACAGAGCACAAGGTCAGGGAGCTGATGAGACCTGGAACAGGAGGAAATTGCAAGTCCTCAGTGCTGTAGTGGGAGAAGAAGAGCTAGGAGTTAATGGGAGAGCCAAAATGCAGTTATATTTTGGATATGGTCACCTCTCTCACTCTGTGCTAACACTGCAAATTTCACATGAGGCTGTGTTGGCTTCAATGTTGTCACTTCAGAGCCAGTTTAGACTCCTGGGGTTCTGGAGGTATTGACAAGGAAGGGGGAATACATTGTCCCCACTGGATCAGAAGACTGAAGACAAGAAAAACAGATCTGTGCACCTTTATGGGAGAAGGCAGGTCCATGATGGTTGCTGAATCCTGCTCCATCAGTCAGACATTAGCCAGACTCTGTGATTATCTCAGTTGGGTGGAGCACGGTGCTAACATTGCCAAAGCTATGGGATTGATCCCTGTACAGGCTATTCAGTTAAGAATTGTACTCGATAATCCTTTTGGGTTTCTTCCAACTCAGAATATTCTGTGAGTCTGTATAATAAAGCTCTCCTAATTTAATATTGCATCCTACTCTATTCTTCTATCTTCTCTTCAGAATGGTGTTTGACTAACAAGTTAATGTGCTCAGCTCAGAATGTCCTGAGATTTCTGTACTTTCTGCCTTACCCCCAAGGCAGGACCTCTTCAGACAGTTTAGACAGATCCTCTAGATACTACTCTGCTATTTGTTGAAATCTTGAAGCAAACTGTTTCATTGAAAATGTTGTCTCAAGTGTATCATTCTAAATGATGGATTATAGGCAAATCCATGAAAACTGCAATGTTACTAGAGTCCCAGGCATGGATACATTATTTTTTTTTTTTCTGACCAAAGGAATAAAAAGTCTTGTTGTTATGTTGCAATGACAGGCAGCAGAACATGTCAGTGAGCTACATCTTGAAATAAATAGCTAAATGTAAGGTCAACAGAGAGGAGAGAGACTGCAGTGTCAAGTGTAACTGGGAAGAAATAGGGCTCCCAATCTGCCTAAGCAGCCTCAGTAATCAAAACTACCTGAACAGCTTCATATGCTGCTCAAGGACTAAAATAAAAGCAGAGAAGTGTCAGGCAAAGGTGGACTAAACAGGTCTAATGTAAAGTGGTGGGACAATCTTCTACTTATGTACTGACCTGGAACACAGCCTTATGTCCCCTGGGAAGTGGAAAGAGACCAAATTTGTTTTCACAGAACAAAAAGCCATGCAAATGGAATAGATCTGTTGCCGTCTAGATTGGAATTGATGTAATTGTCTGATAAAACAGCATACAGTACTGAGTCTTAATCCTCTCTGTCTGACCCTCCTTGTCATGACATATATCTGTGCAGATGAAAGAACTGTAGGACTGTTCTGAATGCAAAACTGTGAAGAAAGTTTGAAGGTTTCAGAATACTATGAGATCAGGGTGACATTAGATGAGTGACATTAATGATTATAAGCAGCCTTAGAGGTAGCTGCTTTTGAAGATGTTCCCAGTGTTAGTAGTTTAATACTGGACTCAGAAAGAGAACTGATAAAATTGGAAAGGACTGAAGAGGTATGAGCTAAGTTCATCAAGAATGGAAGAAAGAACTAGAAGGTTTGGAAAGGAGAGTGGTGGGATTCCATCGTAGGAGGAAACTGATTCTTTCCTTCCATCTTGCTTTGCTGTAACCATCAAAGATGGAAGCATCTTTGTCAAACATCTGAGACAAATTCAGAAATGCCAATCTGTAATAACTTATCTAACTAATCTGACAGTCTGGATTTTACCTTAGAGTAAAAACTGGACTGAAAGAAACTACTGTTTAATCTAAATCTCTGCCTTTTTCCAAGTTTCACAGGGATTTGGCACATTGAGACTTAAGTTAGTTCTACAATTCAAACTATTGCTCCACACTGTATATTTTCATTATCATATTATTATTATTATTATTATTATTATTATTATTATTATTATTATTATTATTATATCATTCTTCTTTGTCATGACTGTATTATAAACTTTAGCAGTAGTTTATGATAATCAATTGGTTTACTGAAGTTAGCTCTTGAGAATGCCAAAAGGCTGTATTATTCATTTCTACAATAGTTGTAAGGAGAGCAGAGGTACTGTGGGCCAAAGCTGAAGTTTGTCAGTGATGTTGGCAGGGCTATTACCTGCTTTCCAAATGAAGTTGTATTGACAAATGGGAAGTTCATCTCTCAGTGACCAGCAGTACCATTTTTCTTTGCCTTTTGCAACTGGCTTGAACTCAGAGCAAGAGGTCACTCATCACTCTCTCTGACCATTTGTGCAAGCATAAAACAAAGCACTATTTCTGAAATAAATCTTTAACAACTGTCACATATTTCCCTTCTCCTGTTGATGTTTGTAGAGAAGCATGTATAGAAGTTCCATCATGTAAAACTGACATGGCCATGACACTGAAATTATCTACCACATGATTAGACATAAAGAATATTTAGGGACTTTGTAGGCTGTTTTATTTTTGTTTTGGTTTGCTTTATGTAGCATGTAGGAGAGATCCAGGCATCAGCAGGTGGCTAGTTTGAACATAATGAAACAGTTTGTTCTCACACAGATTTTTTTCAACTATGCTATGTAAATGTAATAGTTTTGTACAAGGGAGAGAAGAAGGTAGCCCTCCATTTGGTTTTGCTGTGATTTTGTACTTGTCATAATAAAGTTTATTACTAACTGTGGGTAAAACTCACTGAGAAAAATTCTTCTTGCTGTGCTCTATGAATGTCACATATTTGTATTCCAATAACTCCTAGAATTAATCCCTAACCAACCGAGACCTCCTGATCATAGCATGTCTACACACATTTGGAAAATTATGGTCCCTGCTTAGAGTTTAATGGTAAAATTAAGTGCTGCAAATGATTGCCACTTAATTGACTTCGATGTAGACTTCCTCATACAGGATTTCTCTTGGTATGCATACTAGAGGAGAATTTGTCCCAGTGGATGTGTACAGCAATATAACTTCTTGGATATTTAAAAATGTGCTGAGGGATGATGTAATTTGAGATACACCATAAATTAAATAAACTATGCTTAAAATATATTGTATTATATAGAAGACAAACCATTATTTGAAAATAGATATCAATGGATTTATTAGGAAACCAGGCATGTGGCACTGGACAAAACCTCAGGCAATTACAAAAACAATCCTCTGTTACTGCAGAGGCTATATATAAGACCTATATTATCTAAACTTATACTAAGCACCATCTTTAAATAAAGAAGTTGTTATTTTTCCTGCCATAACTGTTACTGAATAAAAGCCTACCTTTTAAGGGTTAGAAAATATTATTTTCTGGACTCATTCTAGATTGGGCCTGTATCAAAGTTTAGAGAATAATCAGAAAGTTTTCTCAGCATTAAGAGTATTACATCAAAAGATTCTGGGTTTTATATACCATATGTAACAATAAGACATCATATGCTGGAATTCTTTTAATGTTTTGATGAGATTTGCTAAAAATCCCCAAACCTTCAGCCTCACACTTTAGAATTAATTTTAAACACAGACTCCTAAAGATATGCAGACTCCATGGAATTTTCTGAGCCATTTTATGTCTGTAATTTAAGATGTCTTCTTTTGCCTTAAAAAAAAATTTGAAGAAGATTGAAGACCTTTTCTCCCTGGAAATCATAATTTACATGGAGTGAAATGTAACATATTAAATGAATATACACGTTCATATTTTTGAGTCAAATTCAAATCTTCAAGTTTGGTTTGTTTTGGTGGAATAATAGAAAATTATAAACAAAGCAAGAGTACTATGTCTCTCAAAAAAGACAAACATTTTGTAATACTCAAATGATCAGACTTGAGAAGAGTCTGTTTGCAGGAAAAATACAGAAATAGATTTATGGATGTGAATTGA